>AP028440.1:20472158-20546225 GCA_036509395.1 Antheraea yamamai | reverse complement strand
GAAACTCGACTTCATTTGTTGTGCGAAATATCTTTTGTTACCTGTCACATTATCTAAATAATGATTAATAGTTGCAGCTAAGAGAAACGGGCTACTAGTGATCCCGAATATTACTCGTTTGTGACGGTATGTTGCTAACATATCGCGTTTGCTAAAATCCTTCCACCACAAAAATTGTAGGTAACATCTATCACTATCTATAATTGATATTTGCAAAAAAGCCTTGTATATGTCAGACGTTATGCCAATAGAACCTTTACGAAAATGAATAAGAAGCTTAGGTATAATTTCTAATAAATTGACCCCTCTCTGTAAACTTAAATTGAGAGACTGGCCGTAATAGTCTTTAGCTGAGGCATCAAAAACAGGTAAATAGGCGTGGTCGCATTTGATTGCTTAATAACTGCATGATGTGGTAGGTACAAACCATTTTCACATCCTTGAACTTCTTCAATTACATCCTCTTTATACCAATTACGAAAAACCTCATCATATTTTTCTATCAAACCTGTTGCATCCAGTTTTTTTGACACAGAAATTAACCGCTTGCATGCCAAATCTTTATTATTACAAGGAAGTTGTCCCGGATAATCTTCTTTCCAAGGCAAGCGCACTTCATAATGACCCTCACTATTCTTCTTAATAGTGGATTTAAAAAAATTTAGTGTTTCGCATTGACTTTGATCAATACCTTTGGAGTCCGCGAAATCTGTACATTAAATATTTTAAAGAAAAAATACTCTGGGAGGGCTTAGAATCAATGACAGAATACATTTCTATAGTTTTTAAAATTTATGTTTGTCTGTCTGTCTGTATGTTGTTTGTACAGGATTCACTCAAAAACTACTAGACAGATTTTCACGAAATTTCGTAAGGTAATAGTTTATACACAGATATAACATATTAGCTTCTACTCTAGACTTCGTCCGCGTGTAATAGTTACTTACCCCGAACCCGAACATAACCTCGATTTTGGAACATTCTTCATTGGTACTCCACACCCATCGGTCTTAGCGTGACGATATATAGTATATAGACTTATATAAATGACTATCTATCACCTAAAGAATTTATCAAATCGGACCAGTAATTCCTGAGATTAGCGCGTTCAAGTAAACGAACTTTTCAGCTTTATAATATTGTTGGAAATAAATGAAAATGTCGGGTAGTTATACTGCGGCGGCCCATATAATGAGCGGCGCTTACCTTTTTTTTTTTTTTTTTTTTTTTTTTTTTTTTTTTTTTTTTTTTTTTTTTTTTTTTTTTTTTTTTTTCTTTTTTTTTTCTTTTTTTTTTTTTTTTCTTCTCCCCCCTCCCCCTTCCCTCCTTCTCTCTTTCCCCTCCTTTTTTTTCTGTTGTCGAGGCACTCTTTCGGTAGCCATCATAACGTGCGATAAGCTCTGTCTGAACTCGTGTCGCTATTTTAACGAGTGATTAATTATTAGAATTTATTGTTAACAGTTTAAATCTAAATTGGCCAGGAACAATATTTATTATCTTCTATAATCTATACTATAATAAAACTGTAACAAAGCTAAATCTGTATATTATTTTTTTTTTAAATTATAATCGGGGTAGACTTTGATATTGATATAGAAGCCAAAAATAATCATTTTAAAATTTTTGTCTGTCTGTCCGTCCCCGTGAACACGTATCACTCTGAAAGTATTGAACCAATTTTGATGAAACTTGACACAGTGATAACTAATATTATAAAGTTACACCTAGGATATTTCTGTCCTATAAAACGAAAGGAGTTGTCCAGGATAAAGGACGAAAGTCAACATTTGTAGTTAACGAAATTCTTGACGGATATTGGTAAATTTTCTTTGTGTTAATTATAGCAGACAGATTAGTTAAAAATTTAAGCAACAAGTTAAAAAAACTAATAAAAAAAATAAACCGTTGGATTCCGAACCGACGTCTTCGTCCGTCGGTATTATGCACGTGTTCAGTACGTTATAATTGCGCTACGGCAACATTACGTTTTTACGCGTAATTATCAATATGTTGAATTAGAAGTATAAAAGCTAATAGATAGGGTAAATTCTATTGATGTGTGTGTTTGTCTCTTTATCATGAAGCATTTTCTTTTCAAACCATAATGATTGTAAACAAACGACTTCAATAATACCATGTCGAAAAAATATGTATAAACGAAACTGTTACTAATAGGTTGTTATGTAAAAAATGTTTACTTATGTATTTCATGTACTTAAAGCAATTTTTTTTTTATCGTAGCTCGGCAAAATGACTGACTTTGCCTGATGGTGAGCACAGTACAATCCAAAAACAATGGCGACTACCGAGAGACATACTATCCATCGCCGGTCGCCGCTGTCATGCCGGCCTGCGTAAGTATCTCTTCACGTTGCGCTTGAAGGTCCCCATGTCATAGGAAGGAGGAAACACATTGGCCGGGAGATTGTTCCACAGCTTCACGGTACGGCAAAGATAAGATGTTGCGAACTTTTTAGTTCGTGCCCAGATAGGATGTACCATAAAACTGTGGCTCCGAAGACCAGCGCGCGTGGTGCGGTTATGAAAAGGAGAGGAAGGGATCAAGTTTTGAATAACTGAATGAATGAATGAATGAATTCTTTATTGCACTTTTGATTCGTACACTGGCGAGCTTAATGCCACGAGGCATTTTCTTGCAGCTAACCAGCGGCATTGATGTTAAGCAAAAACTTTTGTAGGTAGTGCCTATATAAATAAAACAGAAGAAAATGGGTAAATAAATATATACATGTATACAATACTATAATAAAATAAATACATATATATATATATATATAACATAAAACAAAAATATACATACATACATAATTACTTACATACATACGTACAAATATATAACAATGACAAAGATAGTAATAAAAATGTATACACGCAGCCACAGTTAATTATAACTACAAACTGTAAAATCAGGAACCCTCTGCCTCTCTTATAACTCTTCAGAACATTTTATTTATAAACTTGAAATTGTGAGATAAATATTTCTGACATACAACTTCTCATGTTCGTTCATATTCTTGACATATACTAACAAAATAATCTGTATGATGCAATGTGGCGACTGCCTAAATAGTTAAGTTACGTTTCATTTCCATGTTTCACATTAAAAATAAACTAGAGATGGCATTGCTAAACAAAGGTGACAAGATTTTTTCCGAAAATATAAACCTAGATAATAGTTATATTGCATTGTAGAAGAAGAATTTCAATTAGAGTTCTTTCAGTACGTGTCTCGTCTTGTTATTTGATAAAATTAGTTTTCCAAAATTTTTTGATTCTTGAAGTAGTTGGGTTGAGGTTTGTGATTGTTATATCTATACTTATATTATAAGAGAGGTAAAGTTTTGTTTTCGGGGAATTCTTGGTCTGATTACTGATCCAATTTTGAAAATTCTTTTACTGTTAGAAAGGTATATTATCCCTCAGTGCTATAGATAATTTATTATTTTGGCAAGTATATTTCCAATAATTAAGCACAAAAATTGTAATTGAAAGCATCAAAGATTCTATAAAATGGCGTGCGCTGTTTGAACGGTTTGAAATACAAGAATAAAAACTATAACATAAATATTCATGACTCTTACAAAAAAGTCTGCGATACCATATATTTAAGTTTAATATCTCAGCCGAAAAGGCGGTTTATATTTCAAATGTAAAATACATTTGACAAGATTAAGTTTGCATGCAGATTTCACGTATACTTTATAAATTCTTATAAAACAAACAACTAAATCAAAATGGAAATTTAATGTAGAGAAAGTTTAGTTTTTACGGTATGTTAAATGATGAAGTTAGTCTGAAGCGAATGCGAAATATAAACAATAAGCCAGCAAAATTATTGCATTGTCACTGTCGCTGGCTCTACGCGAATAGTGAACGGGTACGAAAGTGAGTGGCACTGGAGCAATCCAATGGGTACTAGGAAGACATTAATCGGCAATATATGTTGGTTTTTAACTTAACTGGGTATACGTTTGAGTGAGTCTCTGTATAGTTTGGATTCACAATTGGAAACTGTAGGTGCCGCTTCAATCGCGTTATAAGTATTTTAAGATATTTTGCGTTTGAAAATACAATTGAAACCGGTAATAACCGATTTGGTGCAGACGAAGTGGCATGGATCAGCTAGTGTTAAATAAAATAATACAAGTTTAAAATAAAATAGTTAAAAAAGATATAAATAGTTTAAAATAATGCAAAAAAAAAGCACTACAATATAGACTAAGATCCGCTAGGCTAACTAAATAATATAAACAAAACTACTTGTGTTCGTTTTTTATTTCAAACGTAATTAATAGTCTACTGACATACTTCAATCTCACTCGATTTATAACATAGTACTTTCTTTCTCTCTCTGTCTAATCAAGTATCAATTTTTCGTCCTTTCTGGGTCAGAGACGTTGCGTCCGACCTTGTATTTTTACTGTTATCGTGCTCAGAGAGGTTTCAATTCAATAATCGAAATGTGAAGGGGAATTAATCTGAAAGTAAAATGAATTACCTTTGTTACGTTTATTTCTGTCGCGTGACGTTGTTGTGCTACTACACTCCACTCGTTGGTCAGGCAATAAGTTTGATGTAAAGTGCGTTGCCATAACGTATTATCAACAGGATATTTTATTTTAACATTGTTGGAAACGTGTAACAGCATTATTGAACCGATACAATGCGATGCGATGCGATGCTGTGGTAGGCGATGCGATGTGCTGTGATGCGGTGCAGTGTGGTGCGGAGCGGGGGTGATCACATTAGGTGATGACTCATCTCATGTTACTAACAAATAAACCGCTTGTAAAGTGCAAATCTTGGTTTATTATTATTCCTGTAAAGGAATTAAAAGTAGATTTCGTATTGTTAGAATATAATATATTTATGTTTATAAATTACTAGCGGGCCCGGCAGACGTTGTTCCGCCTTGATTATAAAAAAAAATCCAGGACAAATTATATACCAAAACGTTCCTCGTGAATCACTTTACACACTGGTGAAAACCGCATAAAGATTCGTTCAGTAGTTTTTGAGTTTATCGCGAACAGACAGACAGACGCGGTAGGGGACTTTGTTTTATACTATGTAATGATAAGCGCGAAAGACGCGGAATTTTTACAAATAGATAACTTTTATATTTTACAAATGATTTTTCTATACTGATGAAATGGTAGAACTGTAAGTCAGAACGTGTATCCACAACAGTCTAAAGTATAATATTATAAAGAGGTAAAGTTTGTGAGTTTGTGACGTTGTATGGGGTAATATCTGGATCTACTAAACTGATTTTGAAAATTCTTTTATCAATAGAAAGCCACGTTATTTGTGAGTGTCATAGGTTATATATTAACCCGAAAAATTAAAGTTTTTTTTGTGGTAGTTTGATTTGCAAAGTGAGTCTGAGAAAAAACGGTCGAACGAATAAGTTTCTTACGAACGCTGCCTTAACGATGGGAGATATGTGATTGAGTTCCAGAGAAAAATTGTAGAACTTGATAATGCCTATAAAACATTCTTGACAGCTTATGTCTAACTTTTATATTTAAGTCACAAAAAGTTTACCGCCCAACGAAGTGGGCACGGGTCAGCTAGTATAGTATAATCCCATCGTTACGAACGCAGAGGAGTGTGTGTCAGTGGGTCAGCGACGAGAGAGACTACTGTGGTAACTGGTAGTGGTAACTGTCCGTTTGCTCCCTTGAATTTAAAAACGGTTTCGATGAGTGCGATGAGCGCGTGACCTGTTCGAACACCTGTACCCACTGTAGTTCATTAATTTGTATCAGGGACAGAGACAGCTGTCACGTGAAAATTGTGTGTTGTGTATACATCAATTATCATATACGTGTCTTTTATACTCTGTGAAATTAAAAGATATACTCGTAATATTTCAGTGTACAATTTGAGGGAAACATTGCAAGTATGGCGAGTTTTCTACTGTCTGTTATTATCTGTGAAGTTGAAACATCATATTCGTTTGAGGGTGGCGCTGCTTGTTCTGCATTGGCACGCTGCTTGTACGCTGTGTGCAGAGGTGGCGAGGTGGCAAGGGCCGCAAGACTTATTCACTAATAAATAAGCGGGTTGGCGATTTTCAAGAAACCGATTCATTTTATGCGTCGTTGTCTATTTTATTTCAATATATTTAAATATAAACGTTATGGATGTTTGTGAATTCTTTAAACACATTATTGAACTTGAACTCAAATAGCATTGTTACAAAGGCTCGCGGGAGAGTTGCAAAAAATAAGAATCTAGAATACGATTTTGTATATTCAAATGGGAATAATAAGTTGGATTATAATAAAAACTAAATAATGGTTTTGCTTTTGACAGAGTCGACAATCCAATTGGCATCATAAATAAATTAAAAGCTATATATAGAGGCGTATTATGTGGTGATCAACAAACTGCTAAGCTGTCACTCTCACGCTACCAACTATATCTCTGTTACCAAATTTGTATTTGATGTGTTTCGTACGACGCGATGCATTGCCGTTTGCCACTTTAATTCAGATAACAATAACAAATCTTCACAGCAAAAAAAAATTATTTATTTACAATTGTGAATAATGGCGACAGTCATTAGTTACGAAGGTCAGAGCCGGAGGATCCAAAAAAAACCAAATTACTATAAATTAATTTATTAAACATAAAAATTACAAAAATGAATCTAAAACTAGAGATTATCGCCGATGTTAGGCTTACTCTCACACTAAACCTACATTGTGAGAGTGTCGCCGATGTTAGGCTAACTCTCACACTAAACCTAAACTAAAACTAATAGCATAATGAATGCTACCTATATTAGGTTAACACTGTCTTTCTGTTGGTTCCGTCCAAGTATTTATACATGAACAATGTGGGAACGGAGGAGTCGGACCACCGAACGTTTCCACTAAGATTGTGCACCTGTTGTGGAAATTGCTGACTCGTATGCTTGAACACCTGCCGCAACTTGGAACTGGGAACTCGGCATTCTTCTTATTCATCGATTGTGTTGTATAGCGATGGCGTAATACTTTGAACACCTACCGCATCGTGGGACTGGAACTCTTAGTCAGCAATTGTGGTGTGTAGCGATGGCGTAACACATTCAACAGATAATGTTGTCAACAGTCTGATGATAAAATAATAACAATAACATGAAGGAGCATAGCAGAACAAAAACCTGCAACGCTTTATCTACATTGATACAACTTATACTCTTCATCTTTTTAACCTTTTCCCCCTTAAGTAGGCTCGGCACAACATGCTTTCTTTTTCTAGTCTATCCTGTCACATATCAGCTCAGTATCCACCTTTTTCGGACTTCCTCTACTCGTATATGCGTCCATAATTACACTCAAAACTTTTCTAGTTACACGGTTTTCATTTCTCCTCATGATATGCCCATACCATGCTGACCTATTACTCCTCGACTTCTCTGTCAGTCTCTGTACAAACGTAAACCGAAACGTACATTTCAGCATTCTTCGATGTCGCCAAGGCCTTCGATAAGGTGTGGCACGGAGGGCTCATCCATTAATTATGTGACTCTCGCGTACCTGATAGCTTAATTCATATTATCCGCGATTATCTCACTGAAAGGACTTTCCGCTTCAGAGTGGATGGTGAACTATCTCCGCGCCACCCGATACGCTCAGGTGTGCCACAGGGCTTCATACTTGCACCTTCGTTCCATCAGTGACGTATCTCGGTCACCGGGGGACGAAGTAGGTTGTTATGTTGACTGGGTGGACGTGGGGGAGCGATTCATTCGCCCCCTACGTTCGTCTTTAAGACGGACCAATGGGAGATAGGTCGGAGGGCCTGTCTCTTCATTGCACTGGTTCGGCCGTCTGTGCTTCAGTCTACGTATGCCAGGCTGTCTCTCTCTAGCGCGGGAGGCCCATCCTGCCGGGGTAACATGTGTTGGTAGCTAGCTAGCACGAGCCCGTGTCACTCTATTACGGCAGTAGAGGGTACACCGTGGAGTTTTAGTCCGTGCGAATCGAACCCACTCTCTCTCTCTACCTACCTGGCGTAAGCGTTAGGGACGGAGAAGACAGCCGGTCTTTATATAGCCGTCTCCTTTCACGCCACCACTTTGCGCTTTGGGGCGACGCGATGAAGTACACTGAAATCTGGTGTCGCCCCAAGTATTGCGGTAGGTAAGAAACTGAAAAAAAAATAGTAAGGGCATGAATTGCATCGCCTAATCGTCTTAGTGGTCCGGTGAACCTGTTAAGATCTTGATAAGCCAATAGCGTAGTCAGTTCGAGAAAAAAAAGAACAATTGGATGGTAGTAGAACGTAATATTATAAAAAAATTTAGGAATAAATGCTTTAGAAAATTGATATTCAAAATTGGTGTTAAACTTTAGAGACTCTAGCAAGGTGGAAGATGAGATATAATTGTGAAGTCATTTGTGAAGAAATACTAGATCATGTTGATTTCTTCACGCATGTAATGGTGGAACTTTAAATGTAATTATCCTGTTACAGTTTGAAGATATGCTACGATCATGACCATGTTTGTGGCAAAATAATTTTTTAAGTTATCTTTGAACAGATTAATATGTTCAAATGTATGTTGTATTAGAGTGATCAAAGTACAGAAGGATGCATATTCGTGGATATTTCAAACCAAACTGTTAAATAACAAGATACAGCTATTAGTGTTTTAAAAGATAAAGAAGATCTAGTTATAAATCCCAACATTTTAAAAGCTCTACTAAAGGTACCAAGGATATATATGCAAAGTGAGTATTTCAATGATGTTTATTGAAAATGGTACGTTGATCTTCATTTAGTACGTAATTAAATAACATACTAGTCAGGTGGTTGGTAACAACGCAGTGAGGTGAACAGAGTTACGCCGACATTTCTATACGAATTATGTCCCGCCAAATATATGTAACAATCTGTGAGACGAGGTACAGAGAGCACTGATTGTTAATGCCAGTACATTTAAAGATTATAAGGCAAGTGCGCGCGCTCTGCGACTTCGAACTCACGGTCTCATTGACATGACATGTTGTGTTTTACCGCATACTGGAGCTGTTCGCAGCAACCGCATCCTGCAATCCGCACGCCCTACTACGTAGCACACGCATGGCTCGATTAACATTGAGCGACTACACTATTACTAAACTCGCTGTAAAGGTAAAATAGAGTGATGTTAGCAGTTTTTGATGGTTACTCGTGTAGTTACACTACTACTGTAGGAGTTTAGACTGAGTTGGACAGCGTAATAATAAGACTCCAAGTGCGTAAAATAGACTGTTTATTTCTAACTCCATACGTGGCATTTATACACAAGAGATCGTTCAATTGTTTGATCGACAATAGTTTCAAACGATTCAGTCAGTCTGTCAAAGAGGATGACATACTCGGTAGCTACACTCGGTTCAAGTCAATGAAATAAAAAAGATTATAAAGTAGATATGAGGAAGAAGAAGCTCGTGTCCGATTTTTATAAAGTTGCTAAATCTACATAGGAATAAAGGTATTTGAAATGAATGTTGTCTGCGGTGAAAAGTGGATTCTGACGCAAGCGTTCACGGAAGTTTACGATGGCAGTTTGACAGTGTAATGCAGGTTTTTAGCTTTCAAATCTCGTATAAGAGAGATACCGTGCCGATTAATGGCTGGTAATCGATGGGGAAACTCTCACCTAAACAACTGAGATTGGTCAAATACTGTTCTATGTTGTGACTTCCTTACAGCGCTCTATCGCATATACTTCAGACGTTTACAAATTTGCATAAATTGCCTTCATTGCCTTGCTTTACATTCAGCCTTTAAATTCATATTGTACGGAACACGATAAAACGCATCTAAACGGATTTTTTGGCCATTATCTTTTTTTTTTATGATGTTGACAGAATGCGTTGATGTTTTTTGCTTATTTTTGAAAATGGTTACAATAACAGGTAAAAATTCTACCATGTTGGGTCTTTTTTGAAAGCTTATCAGTGGCGAAGTGTATTCTTTGTATAAATCCGTCGCGTTGAAATAACCAAATGTGTTATTATTGTTAACTACCACGAAATATTACAATTTCTGTTGTTTAAAACGAAGGTATCGTAACAAATCTCCGTTGTAGTAAAGTTGTTTTATGCCTTTACATTGAGTAGTTTTGTAACGGGGCGTGATGTTTTCTTTTGATTTGAGATTGATCTACTGATATACGTATGATTTGTTATTGTTATTCATTTGTTTCTGTTTGCTTACAATTTTACCTGATGTCAGTCGACGCCTAACTTGATCATACACCTACAGGAGCTTGGTTGGCTAGCCTGAGTACCGAATGACCCACGATGATGCCATATTTACGTCATTATGTATCACTTCATCGAACGCTCAAGTTCGTTATAGAGTTAAGTCGATCATCGTGGTGTACGAACATACTAACAGTAAATCCTTCCTGACAGGTCGCGGTACAAACGATTAGTTAAAAATCTGATCTAAAAAAAAAACGATTTTAAGATACTTACAGTTCTTTAAATGTCAGTAGCGTAAACCATTTCAATTAATATATTTATTGTGAAATATTTTCACTTATTATGATATTTTATTTCCATACATAAAGGCAATTTCATAAGTATTAAGAAGTATAATTCTATTTTACAAATATTTTCTGGTGTTTGTGCGGTAACGGGGGATTTCAGTGGGCGGGAACTCACGGTAACTCGTTCAGAGCGAGGGCATCAACATTAATGAGTCGTAAATAAATACTCATAAGGATATCGAATAAAAGTAACCTGAAATTTGTAGAGACGGTTTTAAGGTCCCCGCCACACGACACCGCGACAACTCAACACCGAGCGTTCTTGTTATGCATCGTTACCTGTGTATAGGTGCTGTCTGTTGATTGGTATTCTTTTTTTTTTCATTTTTCACACATACAATTAAAATATATCCCTATTGAATAACAATTTATAAATACACTTATGCTCACTTGCCGCTTGTCACTTTAAACTTCAATCCTTATTGATGCATTTTTTATAGTATGAATTTGTAAACAGGCATACAGTCCACAATATGTTAAGTGGTTATTTATAGCTATGTGTAACCGAAATAAGCACAGAACCAAGGTCAATCATAACCCCTGAGGACTGAGTTGGAGTCTTTCGTGTGCCGGCATATATCACCAATCACATCCTCCTGCAGTCGAACCTTGTATAGGCTCAAGCACTCGTAATGCATAAACCAAGATTCTTTGAGTTTATATTTTAAGCTGAATTTATGCTATTTTTTCTCATTATTCTGTATTTTCTGATTACTTTTAATGTAATCCAACAAATTTTCGTTATAAATTTCAATTGAAATTACAAATTAATTTCAATATTTGTTTCAAAATAATATGTTCATTGATGTCTTTTTTTAGATTATCCTCTTCCTTTATTAGTCAATCTTCACACATTCCAGTCATATGAATGCGATATTGTTACGTAACTAAAGTTGTAGTTATATTTCATGTCAAAAATCGTCCTCATCTCAAAAATAAAACGTTGTAGCTGATGAAGTTTTATGTTTCTCTTACGTATGATGATTACCGCTTCTCTGGGCTATCGCTTTCAAAAATATATATGTATAAATATAGTAATGCCAGCAAAAGTCGAGGCGGATCGGGTGCCTTGACCCATTTCAGCATAAGCAGACGATTCCCAGACTGGCTGGTACTTGTGGCGCCGCGCAACGCCCTCCTCACCCCTCGCCCTTTTCACCCCGCTACCCTTGACAAGAGAATCATATATTACGAAAGCGAAAATCCGTCTATAAGAAAGAATGAATTATTCATTATATTATCCAACCCGAACGAGTTTTTTGAACAATGATACCAAATGAACCTTTAATTAAACCTCCCTTTATAATTTTACTGTATACATTAGGACCTGGTAAAATATCAATGGATTAAAATCAAGATCTGCTAATGGTATATTTTTCGTTTCTAATCAGTCGACTAATGCATCTATGGTTCTAGGTACATGACTTGTTATTGTTTATAAAACATGCTTGAACGGTAATAGCGAAGACTGTGTTGCGTTTGAACTTCAAATGTACATTAACCAACCAGGTATTTGATTTGAAGCTCATTTCCTCCATTTAGCTACCCGGAAGCGTAGAATGGTTTCTTACCTGAAATACTACAGGGCAGTGCGCTGAGTCAAGTTCGTGTACGAGTCGTACATGCAGCTAGACATTCTTTAAAATTACTAATATACGTCTACCACTGCTGGACACTGTCGGAGGGGTATGTGACCTACCGTGAGATTTGAACATCCCTAGACATGACCATAAAAGTATTCCTACAAAAACATTTGCTGTGAGAAAATTATTATTATTAGGTGACCGCGGAGGAGTGATATAACAGTTTTCATAATTGACTTAGTCGTATGAAAAAGTGTATTGAAGTGAATATTTATAAGAGGATATTTTGAGAAACGATAAACATGAAGCGTTGATGGCTCAGTGGATAACGTGTTTTTACACCGCGTCTATTGACGTAGGTTCGAGTCTTTGCGAATAATCTAGAGGTTTCGGTGACGGAAAACACCGTGATAAAAAGATGGTATGGTGGTAGGGCTTTTTCTAGGACCTGACTGGCGGCTAGCTACCACCCTCAACTTGAAAGTCTTTCATCAAACACCTATGGGTATGTTCCGACAGCTGCATTTAAGGGCCAGTCCCTATAGGTTTATCGTGTTTACCGTCTCGCAACACATTGTCATCTACCGTCAGGTGAGATTATACTCAAACGCTGATAGTACAAACCTATAAAGTATATTTTTTTTTAATACTTTTGTTCACTCATAGTATTTTCTTCTTATTCATTCCGGAGACTTTTAGTGCGTTTTATTCAATTAAAGTATTCAAATCCAAGTTTCTTTAAAAATAAAACGTTTGAGAAATATAACACAAATGAATAACATAAAAAGTTCAACACATTGGTTAAAGGATACTTCTATACTAAAATACCATAATACAACAATAATAAAAGTTCACTACTACTACTAAAAGTTCAATAGTAAAATACTCGTAACAAGTATAGTACGTTTTCAAATTAAGGCAGTTTGATTCCGAGACAATTGTTAACTAATCATTCACTCAGAGCATAGAACCCTACTTGACGTGTTAAAAGTTTTATGTTTTATATTAAATGTCTATCCAAAGGCAGGGATAACTGCTCGGCGCCTGGGCCGAACGGGGTCCCGGGTCGGGTGTTGGCCCTCTGCATGGGGCACTTCGGAAGGTGGCTTCGGGAGCTGTTCGACCGCTGCCTGTCGGAGGGACAGTTCCCAAAGCCGTGGAAGACGGGGCGGCTCAGCCTTATCCTTAAGGCGGGCCGCTCTCCGGACTGCGCGTCGGCATACCGGCCCATCGTCTTGCTGGACGACATCGGGAAGGTGCTCGAGAGAGTGATCGCCTCCCGGGTCATCCGGCACCTGGAAGACGTGGGACCGAACTTGTCGGACGCGTAGTTCGGCTTCCGGTCGGGGCGTTAAACCGCCCTGAGCCTCCTGAAGGTGCTCTCTGCGCAGGCGACCTCCCGGGGTCAAAGGCTGTTGGCGGTGTCACTGGACATCGCCAACGCCTTCAACAGCCTGCCACATGGAGTAATACGGGAGGCGCTCCGCTTTTTCGGAGTGCCCCCGAACCTGCGGCGGCTGTTGAAGGCATACCTCGAGGGGAGGGAGGTCGTCTACGCAGACGGCAGAGGGCGGATGGTCAGATATGGGACTCCTTGTGGAGTCCCACAAGGCTCCGTGTTGGGGCCACTATTGTGGAACCTGGGCTACGACTGGGTGCTCCGCGGCGCACTCCCATCAGGAACGCGCCTCATATGTTATGCGGACGACACCCTAGTCGTAGCCCAGGGGAGGGAATGGGCAGAGCTGAATTACATACAAACATATCACTTTAAATTATGTATATTTATTCTTGAAGCACAAATACAAATCAAAGCACAAATCTCACGGGGTTTTTTTAGAATAAATAATATATTTTTGATAAATTTCACACGGACAAATGCACGGGTAACAGTTCAACAAATAAAATAGAATATGTCAACCGCTATAATTTCGAATATCTACCAGTAAAATTCCCGTTAACATAGGCTCAGCCGTTTCGGACATAACCCGGAACAAACAAACAGAGAGACAAAATATAATAATATAAAGACCGACAAGATTTAAAAAAGATATTTTTTTGTTATTGGTAGCCATATCCGTTCACCAAAAAGTTGTTATATTAATTTCACGTACACACACTTTATTTTTATAATACGTAATAGATTACAAATAAAAAATTGGAAACAAAACAAACGTAGAATAAACTTTTTGAATAGAAACACAGAATAATCTTTGAAAATGTTTCCGATAGAAACTTACCACGTTACCATGGCAACGTATATAATACTAACGCTAACACGCAGCTAAAAGAAAAAAAACAGCTCGATTTTGAAACATTCTTCATTGGTGTTCCGCTCCCATTGGTCTTTGCGTTATGATATATAGCCTATAAAAAGAAAGGCTTCCTCGATAAATGAGCTATCTAACACCGAAAGAATTTTAGTATTCTGTAGTTCCTGAGATTAGCGCGTTCAATCATACAAACAAACAAACTCTACAGCTTTATATATTAGTATAGTTGAATAATAATTACATAATGCGGCTAGCCTTTGAGTACGTATAATTCTGCTGGCGACGAGTTGCATGGTATAAATAATATATACTGCAGAATTCTACTTCTAATATACGATGTTAATTTTTTTATGTGTAATACTTTTTCATTTATTTGTGTATAAATAAATAAATATGAAATAAAGTAAATTAAATCATGTTTGTATCTATCCAACTGTTTTTGTATTGAAATTGCGTTTAATAGACTGTATGTGAAATGTATGAGCTCACAACTAAATCTATGAGTATATAATATCCGTCTCTGTAATGCTACAGATAGAAAAACCACATTAGCAAATTATATCTGCACAAAGCGATATCATTTACTTGAGTTTTGGACATTATGCTTGTGAACATAACCGATGACGCATCTCGAGCATTTTCTGTGTCCTTGAAAAATTTTAAAATAAGTATTGTCGAATAAGTATATGAAAGAATAGTAAATAGTATGCAATCGCCATACGTGAAGTATGATGCGTATCGAATCTTTTTTAATTGTGTGTTGCAACACGTGAATTAGAACAGAATGGAACGAGACGAGCGCTCTATGATCCTTTTGTAGTGGAACCTCTCAGCGCGGTGAATCAATTCGCTACCGGCCACTGCCGCCTGTCACATGTCCACTGTATCCAACTACCCAGTATCCGCCTGAGTGCTTACCTTACACTGTACACGGTTACAGGCTCTATGCACGTTCACATACAATTTGCTTATTTTTAATGTTATATCTATATGTGAAATAAAATTGAAATGTCCGTTTGTAACGTCAAAACGTTTTAATAAATGGATATGAAAGTATATTTGGATCTCATAATAATCTTCGAAACAGTTGAACTGATTTTGAGGGCGTCTCGCTGGCAGAAAGTTGATGTTATGAGTAACTTGGATACTTTTAAATAAAAAAATAGGGTTCTCCTCAAATATAAAAATAATAACATAAACTGAAGAGGCACCGTTTAGAACCTTTTATATATAAAAATAATGTTTGTATGTTTGTCCTCTATGTATGCCGAAACTACTGATCAGATTGTGTTAATAATTTAGGGGGGGTATTCTGGGGACGCCCGAGAGGATTCTTGGCTTAAAAAATCTATATATGTATATTGTATATGTCATAGTGGGAGCATCCAGCAGTCGGAGCATTCCGAAGATTCGAATTATCACAGGTGTTTGTTAACAGCGCCATCTATTTTTTTCTATGTTAATGTGATTTCTTCTAAATTATTGAGTAATTTAGATTAGATTAAACTGTTCATAACTTCTAAGAATTCCACATGTTTATTCACATAAGCACTGATAGAAGTCGCTAAATAAACCGGTGTCACGCCACACTCGACGCGTCACACCATCTTAAGAAAATGTGAGTCGTACGATAATATTTCTAACTTGATTTGATTCTTGATTTAAAGCAGACCTAAATTAGTGTCACGATAATTAAAATCGGACTTATGAAATTGTAATAGAAATATTCTAGATTTAAGTAACATTTGGAACCTTTTGTTATTTATTAAAACCGGAAATACAGTCTATGTGCAGTCGAGGTAGAATGGTAAAGTTGCTATTTAAAATGAATAACAATGTAATTAAAACATATTGGCATTGTACTATGTTATTAGGATTACTTTGTAATTACTAGAATAATTGTCGATCTAAAATGAGTTTTATAGCGAATAAGGATTTGTAAAGTACTTTTGTGGTTACAACGGTGAGTTATTTTAAGATAATTAATGGTAACGTAATTATTCAATGTATGATGTTAAAATCGTTATTTATTTATAATTAGAATTATTAGCGAACATAAAGTGTAACTATGTACAAAATCGTAGATTAAGTACTTCGTTAGACTAAGACTTCCTTCACTTGGGTTGTCGGTAGGTGAAGGAAGGCGATTCCTTTATAAGTGCTTGTAAGAGGTTGTGCAAGGTTCATTATTCATTGTTGTTTGTGAGATCGTGAGATCTAGCGTTATTGTCGCTAAGTGATAATTATTGTCTCTGAGGGCGTTGTCTCTGAGATTATTGTAAAAACATTATTAAAAAAAGAATCGAAGAAGTCGTCGTTTCATTTCATAGTGTCGGTCGTGTTGTGAAAATACATACAAATGGAGGACGATGCCATCCGTGCTCTGTGCTCTACAGGCTCTACATATATACTCTGACATATATATAAATGTTTATTTAAATTAATTAAATTGTTTGCCTTCAAGAAAGAAAGGACTTTTTCTTCTTATGGAGACTGTTTACACTACATTTGATATTGTTTTGACATGTTTCAATTAAATATCAGTTATCACAATTAATCTATTCCATTTGTATCAATGTCATTGTTTAGGAATTTATGTACTTGTGGCATGGATACGAGGCCATAGTGTGATGTAGTGGGTAATTAATGAATGTTGATCTTCTTGCTAAAAAAGCTATCCAGAGTGGATATTTTGATCACTATAAAACCTATGTTCAGGATTTATCCTCCCCAAACAAGATTGATTTGTTTCTATCATTGGAACTCAAACTGGAATGTACCCAACCAAATTAAAGGCAAACCTTATGCTTCCATTCAGGATAACTTTCCTGGTAAGCCATGGCTTTATAAATTTCGTGACTGTTGCAAGTTTGCTGCGTCTACTATTTATAGACTGAGGATCTATCTGTAGACGTGTGCTCTCCAGTGCATCTTGCAAAGCTCAGAATCAGGGACAACTCAATATGTGAATGTGGGTTGGATGAAGACACTCTAGAACACATTTTTTTCAATTGCCACGATTTAGTATAGTATTGTATGATATTTTACCTAACAATACACTACGTCCGTCTGATTTTAATAAAGAAATAAAGGTGTGTATTTTCTTTTTTTGTCAAGACTCTGGCTAATCTTATATGTTTTAACAAAATTAAACTTTAACATAATACTATCACTAACATTAATTATTGTGTAAATATATATTTATTTAAGGCATGATGTCTGATTCGTAGAATTCGTATCTATGAAACTCCAATATTTAAAAGTTGAAGTTACACTTTGTGAGTTTGGATATTCGGGGTAATCTCTGGTACTACTAATCCGATTTTGAAAATTCTTACACTGTTAGAAAGGTATATTAGACTACTTTTTATGGTATATATATACTTAGTCTGGCCATAAATACTGTTACAATTAAAAATAAACAAAATATTACATTTGAATTTGGAATCTGTCACTTATATATGATTATTCATTGAATTTTCTCATTTTGGCGCCAATACATTGTACAATATTTTGCAATATTAAAATGAAGTGGGGTGATAAAGAGAACCGAATCGCTGTGATTGCATTATACAAAGTAGGTATGGAGCCAAATGCAATTTTTAAAACTCTCCATACGCTTGGTATTAGTAAAATGTTTGTGTACCGGGCAATGAGACCTCCTCTGTTTGTGACAGAAAAAGATCTGATCGTCCACGTAACTTTCGTACGAAAAAGGTGGTCAAAGCAGTAAGGGAAAGAATTCGAAGAAATCCTGTCCGAAAGCTAAGCTCGGAAGCGAACAGTATGTATGGAACGCCGCGATCCCCCAACCACGTCCGATGTGGTGTTGCCAACACATTATTAAATTAAGTAAATTATGTTGGTTCCCAACAGTTGGTTAGAACATAATAACGTAAAACTATAAGCTGGTAAAATTATTATGTTGTTGTGAGGATAGTAAATGGGGCGCGGAGGTGAGGGTCAAAGAAGCAACCCAGGGGATACCGGGAAGACATTTCTTGCCAATATATATAGGATAGTTTGGATTCACAATTGGACCCAGTAGGTGTCCCTACAATCGGGTTCTAAGATTTTTATTTTTTTTTGCGTTTGGAAATAAAATCGGAACAGATAATAATCGATTTGGCGCAGACGAAGTTGCGCGGGTCAGCTACTACTAATAATACTACTAAAATAATACTGATTTGTGTTTTCGGTCAACTTGCTGCGCTCGAGACCGCTTAAGCCTGCAAGTGACGAGATGCAGTCACGTGCTCGGTGTGAGCTGCCTGTAGGTCGGATTCGTCCTGGGGTTATCGACCTGCATGTGCGTCGTACCGCGTACGCGCACTATCGGCTACGTACAACGCATGCAACTGTTCGCAGAGAGGGGACCTCGCGCCCGGTTTTTCCTCGGCGCGGCGCGGGGTATACGTGCCCAGCGGAGTGAGGGGGAAGGGGGGCTACCGTTTTGTCATGTGACTTCGGGGGAATCACCAGCGCGCGGGTGCGCGGAGAGGAGGGGGGAGACAGGTGTGCACCGAACCCGCCCATTGATGCGCGAGTGAGTCAGCGAGTGACGTCACCGGGTGCGCTCTCCCGCGAAGCTTAGAAAGTCTTTCAGTAGCCGGTTTATGCGGTCGCGGACGCGCCATCACTTGCGCACGCACACCGCTCTGTCTCTATCAAAGGATAAACATGTTGTGAACTGCTATTTAAATATTTATAGGTACTTACATAATATTTATACTATGGCGATTCTATAATAGATTGTCGCCGTATGACATTACACTTGTCAGAAAGGGAAACGAGTCGCACATTGTGTTAGCTGGGACCATTGGGCATAATGTGGTATTTGTTATACATACATATATAGTACTAAATACTCCCAGTGCTTTTGCCTACTGCGCGCATATCAGCTCTGAAATGAAATGCTTAGTTACAATATGAATGTTCGATAGTATTTAAGACACAAATATTGATATAATGTCGCGCTGGAGTCGAGCTGCCCTAAACTATAGCCGGTGTGGGACGACACTTATTGCTAGCTTTTGCCCGGTAAGTAGGTTAAACTGAGTTATATGATAAGCAAATAAACCAGTTTTAAAGCTCAGACTCTCATCCGCCCCATGTGCGTTCCCATTAACATTTGGACGTTATTATTCTATACAAGAGTTATCCTGTATATCATCCTGAGATATTTCATGTGTTAATTAATCCTAAAGACTTACACATAGAAAATCTATAACAAGTATTTAACACTCAATTGTATACAGTGGTCAGTGCACACTTTACAACTTGATTTTTACATATAACAGAAAAAGTTCATTAGACGTCAGCAAATTCTATCAATAATATTGTATATGTTATCAGTTTACAAAAGACTCCGACTAAATATTTAATTTGATAAAATTTCTGAGAAAGACACCTGAAGTCGTAAACAGCTGCTTTGCTTTTGTTATTGTTATTTGCCAAAAACAGATGGAATTCTCTACGAAATTTCGATCTTAGTTACTGAACATACGAGAAACCTATTTTGTCAGTCGTAAAGCAACTCTGTAATTATTCATATCAAATAAAAGATGCGCGTTATGTGTTGACGAATAGGTTTGTTTGACATGTGCAAAAGAAAAGGGATGATGGAAACTTGTTATTACAAAAATGGTTTATAATCATTATTATTATATATTATAATACATAGTATAAAACAAAGTTCCCTACCGCGTCTGTCTGTCTGTTTGTTCGTGATGAACTCAAAAACTACTGAACGGATCTTCATGCGGTTTTCACTAGTGGATAAAGTAATTCATGAGGAACGTTTTTATATATAATTTCTCAAGATTTTATGTAAATTCGTTAAAATATAACGAAGATTGTTGGACATGTCAAAAGTCAAGCCGCCTGGGAGTTTTCATCGAAAACGCTGCCTAATCCTTTTGAGAAATAACAAAACAGTGTATGTTGGGACGTTCCCCTTTTATAGATCTACAAAAACGTATATACCTATGTATGTACAACGTATATCTAGCTTTTCAGGATAGCTCACTATACTCATTATATGTTTTTAAGAAAGGTGACACACAATTTGAAGGCTATTTAGACGGATACAGTATTAATAATACGTTAGTTACACTAAGCATTTCATGCACATTTTTATCTTTATTTTAATATATAAAAATCACTTGTCACGGTGTTTGTGTTCAAACTCCTCCGAAACGGCTAGACCGATTTTTATGAACTGTTTAATGTATATTTAGTAGGTATGAGAAGAGGTCGTAAAGTATACTTTATACCTCGACGTGATTAGGGTGTTCCTATACAGATTTTTTTTTTGCATTTTTTTCTAATGTGCTATCAACAATCCCAAATTGTCATCTTCCTAACCCTACCCTCCCAGTATTTTTATGTGATTTTAGATTTTAGTATTTTTTTAGTAAAAAAACATAGTAAAAAAATGTTCTGTACAAATGTGTACGTGAGGCGCGCGCTGTACTGAATACTACTTCTTTAATTTATTACATTTGCACGGTGCAGTGTAGGTGTGTTACATTGAACAGAACTTTTTTAGTAAATTACAAGAGGAATAAGTTACGGATAACAGACTTATTTTGAACATAATTTAAATGTATAATTTTAGATATAAATGTATGTAGCTTGTATGTTATTACACTTTACATCAATTTAGTGGTCATTTTCTTATATTTACTCAACTCTTAATGTGTTTAACGAGAAAAAGAATTATCAACTTATTATTTAAGATCGATATACATATGATAAATTGGTGACTAGAGCAATACTGTAGGTACTTTATATACATTACATATTTTTATGAAAATTATAATTGTGATGGATTTTTTTCTGGTGGATTCTTTGTTATTATAGATATAGGAGCCAAAAATATCTTATTTACGGTTATTGGCCGTCTTTCAGTCTGTCCCTGTGTCCGCATATCACTCTGAAAGTAATGAACTAATTTTGACGAAACATGACATAGTGGTAACTAATATTATAAAGTAACATATACAGTATTTTTATCCAATAGAACGCAGTGTAACGGAAAAAGTCAAAAATTTGTAGTAAATGACATTCTTGACGGATTTTGATGACATTTTCTTTGTGTTGTTGCAGACAAATTAGCTAAAAATGTAAGCTATACTTCATCTCTATATGTTTCTCAAAAAAGAGAATAAAAATGAAAACCATAGGTTGTTGTCAAGTCGTGACTGCTAAAAGTCGTGGTGGTCTAGTGGTTTGACTGGTGGAATATGAATTCGATGTTCGCACTTCGCAGGTTTGACCCCCGGTATGTACCAGCGATTTTTTCAGAATTCGCGTACATTTACTAATTTAAATTGGTAACAGTATCGGCTGACGGTGAAGGAACACATCGGGAGGAAACCTGAACCTGAGAAATGTTCTTGTAGTATTACTATATGTGGAAAAACATAGAACTGCGGATTTCTCAGAGTTTGAAACCACCAATACGTCGTAGGCTGGCGTCGTGATTATGCTCATACCTCTTTTGTTTGTCTCTTTGTCATGAAGCATTTTCGTTTACATCGAGTTTCATACCACAACGATTCCAAAGAAAGTTCACTTCAATAATATCATGTTGACAAAGTTAAAAATAGGGCTAGAATTATACGAAATTGTCACTTATATGTTACATTTATGTACTTAAAAGATATTTATTTATAACTAGAGGGTCCGGCAGACGTTGTCCCGCCCTGATTAAAAATAAATCCTTGACAAATTATATACCAAAACGTTCCTCGTGGATCACTTTATCCACTGGTGAAAACCGCATGAAAATCCGTTCAGTAGTTTTTGAGTTTATCGCGAACAGACAGCCAGACAGACGCGGTAGGGGTCTTTATTTGTAATGATTTATTATATAATCTATACATATAATAAAAATGAAGTGTCTGTATTTAATATCAAAATAACATTTTTTTAATGATTGGGTGTGAAAGTATACACGCAACTGATAACAAAAATGCAATTTTTAAAATTTTTGTCGGTCTGTCTGTCTGTTTGTTCCGGGTAATCTCCGAAACGGCTGGACCGATTTTAACGGGAATTGCAATGGGAGGCAGCTAAAATTACAGCAGGTTACTTAGGCTACTCTAATTTAGACTAGTTATTAACCGCGGCTTTGTCTGCAGTACTATCACCAAAACGGTTGAACCGATTTCCACGGAACTTTCACTGGCAGATAGCTGACCTTATAAAAAGTAATTTAGGCAATTTTAATTTATACTAAATGTTAACCGTGGCTTCGCCCGCAGTGGTATCTCCAAAACGGTTAAACTGATCTTCACAAAACTTTTACTGGCAGATAGCTGATCTTATAAAAAGTAATTCAAGCAATTTTAGTTTATACTAGCTGTTAACCGTAGCTTTGCTCGCAGTGCTATCTCCAAAACAGTTAAACTGATCTTCACAAAACTTTTACTGGCAGATAGCTGATCTTATAAAAAGTAATTCAAGCAATTTTAGTTTATACTAGCTGTTAACCGTGGCTTTGCTCGCAGTGCTATCTCCAAAACGGTTTGACCGATCTTCACGAGATTATCACTATCAGATAGCTGAGCTTATAAAAAGTAATTTAGGTATTTTTTATTTATATTACCTGTTAACCATGGCTTCGCCCGCAATGCTACCTCCAAAACGGTTTGACCGATTTTCACGTGACTTTCACTGGCAGATAGCTGACTTTATAGGAAGTAATTTAGGTTATTCTATTTTAAAGTAGCTGTTACCCGCGACTTCGTCCGCATGAAATTTAGCAAAAATATGTTGTTCATTGTAAACATGTGCGTAAGACATGCGTCGTACTGGTCTCCGAGAATAAATATAATTGAAATTCATATATCTGTATCTATGTATGAAATTCGAATTATATTGTCTTTTCGGTCGTTTTGGCGGACATTTTGTTTTATTGACCGCGCTTTCGACTACATAACTCAGGAACCATAGTAACATATAAAAATATTGTATCAAGTTCAATGAGCACTATTTAAATAGTCGAATATTAAAAACTGCTAAGTTTTATATCTTGATTTATATTTATGCAAGACTTCAAGACGTCAGCTCATTTATTATATACAATTCAACATTATAGTTATTAATAGTAATTTCGAAGATAGAAGGGGTCTTTCTACAAATATATTATACTAGAAACGTATTACTTATTCATAATATTGGCATATTATATCATCATAATAACATCTGTAATTAATTGTTTCAGTAGTTCTTTATACAGTGTAACTCAGCAATGGGGTAGTTTTATGGCGGGTGAAGGTTTCAAATATGTTGCCGATAATAAATCTCATTTGACACACTGTTGGTATTTATATAATAGGTCTTTACCTATGAAATTGCCGTTCTGCAGTACTGGCCATTTCAAATCAAAATAATTTTTGTTTGGCTAAGAATTCTAATTTCAAATTAATTTTATTTTAAAAACATGGAATTCTTTTTCCAAAAGTTGTCATTTGTTTATTGATTAGTGTTACATTTTCATCGCATTTCAATCTTTTTGTCATCATGGATACGTTAAAAATTCGAGTAATTATGGAATATGAGTACCGTCGTGGCAGCAACGCGGCACAAGCGGCACGCAACATCAACGACGTTTACGGAGCTAACACTACAAACCAACGCACCACCTGTTATTGGTTTGCTCGCTTCCGTTCTGGGAATTTCGACCTCAAAAATGAACCTCGCGGTCGTCCGAAGACTTTGGTCGACAATGACGAATTAAAGGCGATTGTGGAAGCTGATGACACAACATCTACGGCTGAATTAGCAGCAGCTTTCGACGTTAGCGTCAAAACAATATTGGTCCATTTGCGTCAAATTGGCAAGGTAAAAAAGCTTGACAAATGGGTGCCCCACGAACTCAATGATCGCCAGCGCGAAGTACGCGTCGAGGCGTGCCTTGCACTGCTCAACAGACACACAAATGAAGGAATTTTGAACCGCATTGTTACCTGCGATGAAAAATGGATTCTGTTTGATAACCGCAAGCGCTCAGCAAGTTGGTTGGATCCTGGTTCAGCACCTAAACAATGCCCTAAACGAAAACTTACCCCTAGAAAAGTGATGGTCACTGTTTGGCGGTCTAGTGCCGGTGTGATTCATCACAGCTTCTTACCAAACGGGGTGAGCATTACTGCAGATGTGTACTGTGAAGAACTGAACACAATGATGGAGAAGCTGGCACATCTCCAACCAGCATTGGTCAATCGCTCGTCTCCGCTGCTCCTGCACGACAACGCGCGACCTCATACTGCACAGCAGACGGTCTCCCAGTTGCAAGAACTGGGGTTGGAAGTTCTCCGTCATCCGCCATACTCACCAGACCTTGCGCCTACAGACTACTACTTCTTCCAGAATTTGGATAACTCCTTGGTGGGAAAAAAAATTCAATACCCGAGAGGCAGTACAAAATGCCTTTGAAGAATTTATTGCCTCCCGTCCAGCTGATTTCTTTAAGAAGGGCATCAATAAACTGCCACTGCGTTGGCAAAGATGCATTGATTGCATGGGTGATTACTTCGATTAATACAAATAAAAAATACATGAAAAAAAATCGTTTAAATTTTTTCATACAAAACGGCAATTTCATAGGTAAAGACCTAATGTCTAATATATACGTTACATGTTGTAAGTGGCGTGCGTGTCGTATTTACATTTGTTTTTAAAGAGCATTTATATACATATAATTGCACACGGTCTCACAATTTTATATTCCTTTAATACAATTTAAAAAAACGCGTGCGGGTACAGCTAGTCTATACTAATATTATAAAGAGGTAAAGTTTGTGACGTTGTGAGTTTGTGGGTTTGTGGGTTTGTGAGTTTGTGACGTTGTGACGTTGTGGCGTTGTAAGGGGTAATCTCAGGAACTACTGGTCCGATATGAATAATACTTTCAGTATTATATAGCTCATTTATCGAGGACGGTTATAGGCTATATCACCACGCTAAGAACAATAGGAGCGGAGCACCAATGAAGAATGTTTCAAAATCGGGTATTTTTTCCTCTTGATAGCTTCCGCTGCGCGTTAACGTTAGCCCAAAGTAACTATTCTACGCGTACGAAGTCGTGGGCAGAGGCTAGTAATAATATAAAAGTATTTCCATAAGAGAGTTTTGTTGTACATTGTGATTATGAACTACTTAGGCAGGTATATGAGGAGACGCGGCGTGGCGGCGCGGCGCGGTGTCTCCTTATGCATAATCTTTTTATAAAACTTGATATTTATATCGTGTTTTATATATTTACGCATAAATCGTTCATTTGACTTTAAGTTCTTAAGTATTATCTAATAGGACGCGCTGCGGACTCTTGCATATTTTAATAAAGAAATATGTCATATTTATAATTTAATACGATTTTTTTTAAATGGTCAGTAAAACACGTACTTAAAGATTAGTTGTTATCAACGTTTGCATAAAGATTTCTGTCCTAATAGTACATTTTAAGTACGTTCAGTTGCATCAAGATCGTGTTTCTCGTGTAGTGTTGAAGTTAAGTGCGTTTTTGAATGTGGTATACAATTCATAAGTTTCTGTTTGCTATCTCTTACTTTCATAGTGAATATGGAGTAGACAACAACACCGCAACTGATTCAATATAAAACTTCTCTTTCTGTGTCGTTTCTCAAGCAACACGATACAGAGGCGCGCCGATACTTGTTCGTTGTTAAACACCAAAATCGGAGCATCGCGTCCATCGTGGGAACAACAACGTTACCGAAATTAATTATTTAAGTACAAACACGGCAAGCCATATTCCGTAATAAGCTAACTCTCTAATAAATATATTGGCAACATAGATTAAGTAAATCTGATTTATAGTGCGCGTGGGAGCTTTCTACTGGTGCCGCATGCTCTGTCGTAACTTTTCTTATTGTGTACCAAAGTTTTATTTATTTTAATTGTTGTATAATATTTAACCCTTCCTTAAATTTATAATTACTGGTATTATAGACTACTGTAGTAATGTCAAAGGAATCAATCAATCATACAAACTCCGTGGAAATAATAGGGTTTTGAAGTAAATCGTAATGCAATAGAATGAATACGCAGCACATTTACATTTCTCACGTGCTTTACATACACGTTTGTTTACTTGGTTTTGATTCCACTTATGTTCACTGGTTTCATACATTTTGCTATACCTATAGAATTTCTTATTTCATCTATTCTTATTCATCATACACCACAATGATATTTGGATGGTTAGTCACACGATGCCCCCGTTGTTTGTTGCAAGTAAGATGAATGGTGACGATACCTTTAACCAGTGTAACAGAAAGGGCAACTACTACTACTTCTACTATATTCTTGATAATTTAATGTATGTCCACAAAAACTTAGATATGCTGGATCTGGTAAAAGACCAGCATAATTTAAATACTAGAAACAGCAACAAATTGGTCATTAAGGACTGCTCCGTTGTCCATACGCGCGCGAGGACGTCCCGTACACGAGTTCCGCGATTTTTCGCCTGTCCTGCGCGACAATGCGTCCGAAGAAAGAAGCCGCTTCATCAAGAAGAACCAAAGGCCCTTTTCAGGGCCAAACAGATCTCCCTTTGTCATTAAGACACCCGACAACCTCAAGCATGCCTACGGACACCGAACTCCCGCAAGAACAGACCCCAGCAATGCTCACCGGACTCCGCACCTCCGTGCCTGCACCTCCGTCATCCTCTGACCCGCGACAGAGGCCGTCCGGCGGATCGTCAACTCGGACAGATGAGTACGAGTGTGACGTCATCACACTCGCCCAGCTAATTTTAGCTGGGACACTGTCCGAGGGGATGGCCCGTTGGATGGCGCTGTATCTGCGCGTCATCGAGGCCGCTACAGAGGGCCGTATGCCTTCCGCGAACGACGCGGCGGCGCTCGAATGCGCCGCCCGCGGGACCGTCGCGATACCCGCGATTCCGGACGTACCGTGTAGCCCGCTCGGTCGAGCGCTGCGACGCAAGCGCAGCGAACCCGACGCAGGGCACGCCGCGAATCGCGCACCACTGCCGCCTCAAACACCCGATATCCAGCCAAGAAAGAAGCCCTGCATTACGAAGCCATCGCAACCGTCTATTACGCCGCGCGCGATTACCGAAATCCCAGCGGCGCGGGTGGCCGCACCCACCCCCGCGCCCGCTCCGTCGCGAGGGGCTGCCCGCGAGCAGCCCTCGTACGCCACCATCGCAGCGCCGCCTGCCGGAGCTGCACGACAACCCGAGAAAACACCACGGAACCCTAAAAAGGCTATACCTTGCGACAGTGCTGCCGCCAAGACCACTGTGTGTAGCCAATCAGAGACGACCATTTTTACAGAGGAAAAAGGACCACGATATCCTCCGATCGTTGTCGAGAAGCTGCCCGATTGGGTTCAACACTTCAAGAGACTTTCGGACCTGCTCGGACACTCACCGAACGCCCGCCCGTACGGACAAGGGGTCCGATTCATATCGGCGGGCGAAGAAGAATACCGAATCCTTCAAGACTACCTAACAAAGCAAGAGGGGGTGCACTGGTTCTCGTACACCCCCCCCGCACAAAGAAGTCTCAAGGTCGCGATACGCGGCCTTCCTATGGAAACGGACCCGGCCGTTATAATTGAAGCACTGCGCGTGAGGGGGCACACCGCCGAGTACGTGCGACAGATTAACGGGCGCAACGGTAGGCAGGGGTGCATCTACCACGCGGTCCTGAAAAGAACTCCTGGCCTGATACCGGCCATATATCAGATTGATAACTTATTGAAGATGAAAGGGATGTCCATAGAGGCGTGGCGAGGCAAGCGCCGACCGGCCCAGTGCCATCGGTGCCAGCAATTCCGCCACGCCTCGCAAAACTGCCACCGACCGATAGCCTGCGTGCGGTGCGGGGGGCCCCACCCCGCACACGACTGCGAACGCCCGAGGGGGGAGCCGGCCACCTGCGCGAACTGCGGGGGCGCTCACCCCGCGAACAGCATAGCTCTCTGCCCCGTCTACAAACGGGAACTGCGCAACCGCCGAGCAGGGACCGTCGCCCGGACCGGTGACTCCAGGCGCACGGCGGACCCGCCCTCGGCCCCAGTGATGGTCGAGGAGTCCGCTGCGGGCAGCCTGATGGCCCCCGCAAACGACCCGCCTCCGAGAAGCGCCGCGGCCAGACAGCCGCAGCCCCCGAAGCCTATACAATCAGAAAACGCTCGAAAAGAAGCGATGATCTCCATAATAAAAAGAGCAGCCATTATTAAAGGAGAACAGCCAGGATCAGAAGCCGAGAAGGCATGCATGGCGTACCTGGAGAAAGTCTTCTCCTAGGTTCGCCATGCCGCAGCCCGGTCACGTAGGTGGCCCGTCTAGTCACCCACAGCACATCACACCTCAGGCGCGGCCGAAACGCCACGCCGCCGAAGCCAACGTATGCAGAAGCATCAAATGACACGCCCTTTGTTAAGGGCGGCGGATAGAAGCCACCATTAGAGGAGTAATCCTGGAATGGTCTCCCCGCACGCCCCCTGCCGGGGGCGCGCGAGAAGAGCTCGATGATGATGAAATTGGTCATTCCATGCTTCAGGCTCACTAAGTCCAAAAACAGTTTTTTAGGTAATAGTGTTAGCTTTTTTATAACAAAGTCCCAAAACACATTACCGATTTACCGGATAGTGAGTTCAAGTACTATGTCAAGCGGGTTTTAATATCTAAAGGCTATTATTATAGGGTGGATCATTATGTGAACGATTGCGACGCCTGGAAATGACATCCCTCTCTGTGCATCCACTAATAACGAATGTAAATATTTATGTTTTGTAAAAATATATAACATGAAAAGATAAACCAGATCGAGTTTCTTGCCAATTCTTCTCGATTACTGGGTTGTTTGTCCGAACCGGTGGTAGCTTTGACGTTCATAAGCGCCTTCTCAGGGCCTAAATTGAAAAAGGATATTTTGATTTGATTTTGCTTTGATTTGACTCTGTTTTGAAAACGGCCATATTGACTAAATCTGTGATTTTAGGGATAATAAATATCTATTTTGGCACCTGGATTTGAATAGCTAATGAGCCCATAGAAAGATTTTCAGAATTTCTTTATCTTAACTTTCTCACCAGTTCACTTCTTTATTTATAAGAACATATATTGAAGATCGCAGATAGTGTTTGTATAAACTCGAGCAGTTATATAATATTCGTCTTTTATTTGCACTGAAGGTAGAATCATATTACGCGGATCACTTATTCTGTTTGAACTATGATAACTGCGTTCTTTATATCCTCGCCAAAACAAATTGTCTTACACAAAGGGTTCAGAATGGAATCTGAAATAACTTTTTAAGGTGGAGAATAGACGGGAGTTACCGCGATATAAACACTTCTATCTGATGTAATACAAAACGGTATGCGCAATTGTTTTTATCACAGCCAACTCCTTTCGGGATAGTATTAAATTCCTAGCTACCTCACGCTAGAATCACTAACAATGAGGGTTAAATATGTTTAGATTTTATTCTATTGAAATAATATTGTTCTTAACGTTTCGATATAATATTGGGTTCTTAAATATGAAATTAGCGTTTTATATGGAAAACAAAAAAGAACAATTTACAATAACAAATATTGAATTAATCACAGTATGCACTGTTATTATCTTACACTTTTACACATTATACATTTTCGACATTTTTGTTTTGATTGCATTGGTTGCTGAAATAACTGTGGGAGTGAGAAGCAATGAAATTTTTGAAGGTGGTTTCGAGTGCCTCGTTGAATTGATTTGTTTTATGCAAGAAATTGTCCAGATTCCCGGCATTGGAGTATTACATATTGGAACAAGACTCAGGGAGTATGGTGAATATCAGAGACAATCCAACCGGAGTTCCTGTAATTTTGCGTCAGTCTGTCGTGAAGTATGCGGTCTAGCGTAGTCCTGAAGCTGCAGTGAGCTTGAGAGATTGCCCAGGCTCGGTTGTTTAACGACTATCTTTTCCATCATTGTTTCCAATTGTTGGCAATACAGATCTGCCGTAATCGTCTGACCAGATCTTAGAAAGCTGAAGTCGATGACACGAGCACTGGTCCGACTGTCGTATAGGACCCGTTTTTATCCATCAGAAATAACGATACGATATAAAATTCCCTCAATATTATGACGGTTGAGTAATGTACTGCAGCACTCAATGCGTATTTGTTGCTTTAGTCATTTTATGCGGTACACATTTTTCGAGCCTTTTACTTTTCCAATTTGTTACAAGTGAATTAATAATTAACGCAATCCTTATGATTTACAACGTACAACGATTGATCTCATTTCCGCGTCTCTTTTGATCTCGATTGAACATGACTATACGCTGCAGGGACCAATTCACATCAAGTGGACTGCATGCCTGTTTACAAAATCTATCATTAAAAAAAACAATAACTTCCATTGAATAAAATGAATTTCATATATCTCATCTTAAAAGGCATGAAATAATTTATCAGAATTAAAATTTTCGGTATTAGAGGAAATGTAAAATAACAATAGGTGATTAAAATACTATGAATTTGTAAGACATAGTTCTAACTATACCTATATTGTTGTGTATATACTGTAATAAATAAAAATTCTATAAAATTGCCTATCTATACTAATATTATAAAGAGGTAAAGTTTGTGAGGTTGTAGGGGGTAATATCCGAGGAGTCGGAGAAAAATGGTTGAACGAAAACGTTTCTTACGAACGTTGCCTTAATTATGAGATATATATGATTGAGTTCTAGAGAAAAGTTGTGGCTTGATAATGCCTATTACCGCCCAACGAAGTGGGCACGGGTCGGCTAGTACTCTATAAATACTGATCCGATCCGTATAAAAAATAAAGAGCATTGTTACGTGCGAAAACAATACGGGTACCTCGAAGGTTCGATGTCTAATTTATTATAATGGTATCATGGCATTTTTTATGTTTATTACTGCTATTTGGCAGATGATAAATGAAAGCTGTTTGTTATATATATATTACAACGATGATCACTGGCACTGTGGATATTCATATCTGCGACTGTTATATTTGTTTCTTATGAACGATTTATTCTTTGATTATAAACTCTATTTGATTATTAACTATCCTGTGCATATGTCGCTTGACCAAAACGTCGCTACCAATGGGAAAGATATTTGCAATCTCTTCGCTAAGAATTTTTCTTCTGTGTACAATGGGTATTCTTCTAGCCAATTTGCAGTAGCGCCCAATCAATTGGCAGGTTTATGTACAAGCAATTACATGACGTCAATTAAATTCAAAGACGGTCAAGTTCTTAAAATCTTAAAGAGACTTGATGTTAATAAAGGCGCTGGCTCAGATGGCTTGCCAGCGGTTTTTGTCGCGAAGTGCGCCAAATCACTTGCTCATCCTTTATGTCTGATTTATAATAAATCTTTAAGTTCTGCCTGTTTTCCGTCAGACTGGAAAGTAGCTCATGTATTGCCTCTTCATAAAAGCGGTGACAAAAACCAGATAAAAAATTATAGGCCTATATCCATATTACCGGTATTTTCCAAAGTATTTGAACAGCTTCTACATCCTATTTTCGAAGCACATTTCAAACAACTTATGGATCCCCACCAACATGGTTTTATGAAGGCAAGGTCCACAGCAACTAATTTGGTTTCATTCGTCGACATAATCTCTAAAGAGCTGGATACACGCTCCATAGTTGACGCTGTTTACACCGACTTCAGCAAAGCTTTCGAAAAAGTCCACCATCAATTGCTTCTCAGCAAGCTTTCAGCCTATGGAGTAGCAGAACCTTTGCTGAGTTGGTGTAGTTCCTATTTGACGGAACGAAAATCATTGGTTGTCGTAAGTGGTCATAGTTCTGATCCTTACAAAGTCCTATCTGGAGTTCCACAGGGTTCTCATTTGGGTCCTTTATTTTTTAACATTTTTGTCAACGATATTGGCAAATGTTTCCATCATTCCAACTACTGTCTGTTCGCTGACGATTTAAAAATCTTCAAATCAATCAAGACATCTAATGATACTCTGCTTTTGCAGCAAGATCTTGACCGTCTTGCAGTTTGGTGCCAAGATAATAAGATGGACCTAAATGTAGACAAATGCTACTTTATACATTTCTCCAGAAAAAAAAGTAACCCTGATACTAATTATAAACTTCATAATAATTATCTCAAAGAAGTAACGTTCATAAGAGACTTGGGGGTTACATTAGATAACAAGTTACGGCTGAATAGGCACATTGATAATGTATGTAATAAAGCCTTTAAGTGCCTGGGCTTTGTTTTGCGTAATTGCAGGGATTTCAGACATCCTAGAACGAAGATAGCATTGTACAATTCTCTAGTACGAAGCCATTTGGAATACTGCAGTGTCGTATGGAATCCCTTTTACGAGGTTTATAAAAAAAGGATCGAGAGTGTTCAAAAGCGCTTCATGTGGCATTTGACCTTCTCTTGTAATTTAGCAAAGGCTATCCGCTCGTATTCTGATCGGCTCAGCCATTTCAAAATTAAGTCGCTGTCCGAACGTAGACGCACTTTCGATCTTCTTTTCTTGTACAAATTAGCGAATGGCTTACTCGACGTTCCCTATCTCCTGTCAAACCTCAACTTTGCTATACCCACGAGACTCCCTAGATCTGCAAGATTTATAAGTATCGTCAAAGAAACTCACAGTAATTCTAACCTAGGTAAAAACGCACCACTTAATAGATTAACTCGTGAGTTTAACAGTACGTCGAAACAAAATACAAATGTTGACTTATTCGCAGCAAACATTACCATGTTTAGAAAGGAACTAAAAGGAGAAATTGTCTAATCGTTATTGCCCGTACTCTCATTATATTAGATTATTATTTTTTTATTTCTTTTAATATTAATTATTCCAATTGATCATATACAATTCTGCTTCAAGACACAAATTACTCTCAGATCTAATGTTTTTGTTTTTTTTTTATTTCAAATTTTGTTTGAGTTTGTTAAGGGAATTAATTTTCTTAATGTAAACTATTAAGTAAACTTAGTGAATTTCATAATTTCATTTTGTAACCCTAACTGTTTGCTCATTGTCAGACTAAGCATGCAGTCTACACCTCTAATTGCGATGACACTTACCGTTACAAATTGTGCGTGTCTTATTTTAATAATGATCAGTGTACATTGTGTTGGTGTTCAATAAATAAATAAATAAAATAAATAAATCATGTGCTGTTCTTAGAAAAGGTATATATGTGGAACACTTCCACAGTACTGTATACCTTTCAAAAAGTTACATAAACGAAAGAACTCCTACGTAAACGAACTTTTTAGGTGCGATTACAAGATTTAAAATTATATATGTATGTGAAAACCTATATGGATATGCGATAAAAAGCAGGCATAGAAATTCTGAAATATTCAGATAAAGTGAAATCGAACTTGCTCAAATACAACATACCTGTTGGGTTGTTGGGTTCATGGTGTGATAAATTATTTTTCCTATCCTATGACAATTATAATAATTATCATATCATATAACAAATATACAAATGATTGAATTCTTATGAACAAATGTTGCCCAGTTTCTGATGTATAATATTATTACATAGCACTTATTGTTCGATCTCGAATTTAATGCCATCACAAAGAGGTTTGGTAACGATTTGTGGTTAGTGTAGCAGTCGCGTGTCGCATGTTGTGTTGCGCGAGCACTCTGTATGACTCCGTCCTAGAGCTATACCTGCAGACCGCACACAATTACTCATGAATGTCGCGATTACCCGAGCACATTCACTACTTATTACAAATTTATTACACATAGTAAGCAATAAAATAAATAACTTATTAACCATAATACTTCTATAGAAGTGCTGGCCATAATAATTCTAGATATGACAATACATCTATAGTTTTTTATTGTATTTGTTAATAGGTCGGGCTTTATCTGTGCGAAAATATTTTGAAGAGCTCTCTGAAATTAATCTTTTAACATGGATTAAAGGCTCTTTGAAATCCAGTATTTTTTCTTATTATCACACAAACCGAAATTTCAACCACACCACCTCGTTATTTTTGTTAATATTTTTATTTTCATTACAACCAATTTACACTATCTAGGTTATAAAACAAAATAGCATATACACAGGATTTTTTTCTATTATAGTTTTAATATTTTCTATATTATTGTAATTCTTTACTGTATCTAGTTTTGATTTAGTCGACAATGAATACTTCGAAGAAACCCAATTTATGAATTCAAGTTAATATACACCAATTTATGTGATAGAAAATCCTGAGGCCGCGCAGACGATTTCTGTTATAACAGTCGCCATCGTTAAACAAAAACCAGTGAATAATAGCTTGAAAAGTTTGTACGAAAACAGTGGGAAAATAGACTGGGTAGTTGGAAGTACTGTCATTACCCTGAAACCGCGAATACTGAAAAAACCCGAAAATGCAGTCGTTGGGAACAGTCTAAAGTTAGCTAGTTTTCTGTTACCTAAAAATGACAATATATCAAGCAAACCATATATCTTGAATAACTTCGTTTTTAAATGTAACAGTAGTGCTGCTCGAACAGAAATTATAAATAGCCCACCAGAGGTAAATCCTACAGAAATATTGTAAAGGTACAAGATATATAACAATCATAAACATAGATAACAAAACAACAAAATAATCCCAAGGAGGGTTGATGATAGGCAGGCGGCCGATCATAAAAATTAAGCCAAATCATACATCACAACATGACAAAGATGTTGTGCCCACCCTACTTAAGTGGGATAAGGGTAAGGAGATGATTATGAGAGGAATTTTGAACAATGATTATCTAAGGATAATCGAGAGCGTAGTTTGCTTGTATACTTATATTCCCCGCAATTGAAACAGCACCGAAACTAAAGCCCTGATCTATACGCGACGTCCTCGCAACTGTATCTATTATGTCGTTATATTTGGTGTAAACTGTCTATAGATAAAGATACGGCACTGGATGAAGTATCCGCAACCGGGAGCCGCAGCCTGCGCCGTCCGAATTAACTCGTCAGTGTCGGGAGTGTCGTAGAGAGACGTGTCAATTCTTATCTCGACATGTGAATGGTTTATGAAACGTCTATACAAGGATTTAGCTGACAATTCGTGTTAAGATGTGCTGATAACAGCAACTGATAACGAACTCGAGTGTCGTAATATCTTACCAAGTTTATCTCAGTAGCTTAGTGGGTGAGAAATGTGATTGCTCTATGTTTTGGTTCGCAGCTCACTTCACTGTACTACGCAACAACTCACTTGGTATTACTATAGCAAACAATCGAATGCATATATCTGTTTCATGGGTTGGTTCAAACCCGTTAAATCAAATGACGTCAATTGCTTTAGAATTGTTATTTTTGAAGTGAGAACTTCTATTGGCGCTTTGAGCGATATTTTTTTGGCAGGAGATAAGCTTATGATTTCGCTTCGTAACATGCTAGTAAGCGTGACCGATCGTATGCGCTTGCGTGGCTTGCCTCAGATTGGCGATGTGTAATATAGCAGCATGTGTACATGTAATATTTATATTTTGTATTGCGATTGTGCAGCCCGTCATATGTTTCATTAATTCATAAACTGTATACAAATGTGTATAATTATTGCGCCGACTACCAATAGGTTGAATCAAAATCAAAAACACTTTATTCAATTTAGGCCCTAAGAAGGCACTTATGAACGTCAAAACTACCACCGGTTCGGAAAACAACCCAGTCATCGAGAAGAAGCGACAAGGAACTCGATCTGGTTTATCTTTTTAATAAACATATATAATACTAGCCGACCCGTGCCCACTTCGTTGGGCGGTAACAGGCATTATCAAGCTACAACTTTTCTCTAGAACTCAATCATATATATCTCATAATTAAGGCAGCGTTCGTAAGAAACGTTTTCGTTCGACCATTTTTCTCCGACTCCCCAGATATTACCCCCTACAACCTCACAAACTTTACCTCCTTATAATATTAGTATAGATTATAGATAATATAATTAGTTAATAGCTTCTGCCCGCGACTTTGAACGCATGGAATAGTTATTTTGGGCTAAGACGCAGCGGAAACTCTCAAAAGAAAAAAAAAACCCGATTTTAAAACATTTTTCATTGTTGCTCCGCTCCTATTGGTCTTAGCGTGATGATATATATTACTTATGACACTCACAAATAACGTGGCTTTCTATTGGTAAAAGAATTTTCAAAATCGGTTTAGTAGTTCCTGAGATTACCCCCTACAATGTCACAAACTCACAAACTTTACTTCTTTATAATATTAGTATATAGATTATAGCCCCTGCCCGCGACTTCGTCCGCGTAGTAATAGTTACTACTCTGGACTAACGCTGACACACAGCAGACGCTCTCAAAAAGAAAAAAACATCTCGATTTTGAAACATTTTTCATCTGTGCTCCGCTCCTATTGGCCTTAGCGTAATGATAACCATTACCATGATAACCATTCTCGATGAATGAGCTATATAACACTGAAAGAATTATTCAAATCGGACCAGTAGTTCCTGAGATTACCCCTTACAACGTCACAACGTCACTAACTCACAAACCCACAAACTCACAACGTCACAAACTTTACCTCTTTATAATATTAGTATAGACTAGTGGGCTCGGCAGACGTTGTCCCGCCCTGATTAAAAATAAATCCTTGACAAATTATGCCAAAACGTTCCTCATGAATTACTTTATCCACTGGTGAAAACCGCTTGAAAATCCGTTCAGCAGTTTTTAAGTTTATCGCGAACAGACAGACAGACAGACAGACGCAGTAGGGGACTTTATTTTATACTACATATGTGATGATGATATTATGTACATGTCACAAACCTTTTTATTGGATGAACAGAGATGAGTCAATTCCAGAAATCACCATCGTTCACATATTGATCCACTCTGTAATAAATAGCCTTTTGACACCAAAACCCGCTTGACATGGCGCTTAAATTCGCAATCCGGCTAATCGGCAATACCCTTTGGGACTTTGTTGTAAAATCTAATACTAATTCCCAAAAAACTGTTACTGGTTTTACTAAGTCTAAAACATGGGACAACCAGTTTGTCACATTTTCTAGTATTTAGATTGTGCTGTTTTTTTTACGAAATTTAGCTTTTCAAGGTTCTTACAGATATATATTAAGTTGTCAAGAATGTATTGGAAGGGCAGAGTTAGGATATCGTAATTCTTGAACTTGGTCTTTAAGGATTCGCGAGGTCCCATATTGTAAATTGCTCGAACTGCCCGTTTTTGTAATAAAAATATGGTGTCTACCTCAGCTGCTGTCCCCCACAACGGAATACCATAAGACATTAAGCTATGGAAGTAGGCGAAGTAGACTAACCTAGCAGTGGCAATATCAGTTAGCTGGCGAATCTTACGTACGGCAAATGCCGCAGAACTAAATTTGCTTGCCAGTTGTTTAATTTGAGGATCCCATTGTAATTTTGAATCTAGTGTGATACCCAAGAATACAGTATTATCAACTAACCCTACAAAATTCCCTTCGATCTTGATGCTACTATCAACTTGTGGCACATTAGGCAAAATAAATCTCATACATTTTGTTTTACCTGTATTTAGTAATAAGTAATTTTTTTAGTTAGTTAATTTAATGCAATTATTTAAGGACGGAAGTACAGAAATAGGTCTATAGTTTCCAAGACTACTTCTGCAGCCTGATTTAAATAAAGGAACTACTTTGCTTATTTTCATTAAATTGGGGAAAGTTCCTTTTGCTATGCACTGGTTAAATATATTAGCCAAATGTGGTGAAATAGTAACAATTAAAGACTGTACTACTGTTACCGATATACCCCATATGTCTTCGGTGTGTTTTAAATTTAATTGCTTGAAGGTCCTTATTATTTCACCTGCACTAATAGATAAGAATTTAAATATTGAATCTATAGGTGCACTCATATTTTTTATTAAAAGAGCTGCGGAACCCTGGGCTGATGATGTTATATCTTTTGTTATACCAGACTAGTGTTAATAATTTCAATAGATACATTATGAAATTTAAATAATTCAGACTATAATTAAGTTAATAATTCAAAAAACAACACAGCTATTCCATCGTTTTGAGTTTTCACTTCTGCCGGCAGTCCTTATGACTGCCTCGACTTTTTTTTTTACCAACCATACTGTTTCGACTTTACAAACATAGCGTGCTCGCCTCCACTCCCGCGCTACAGATCACCTCGATTATGTAGTGACCAAGTTATTCCTTTGTTGTAATTAGTAGAAAGAAGTAATATATAGATCACGGTATTTACCTTATCTACTGCGGTATGTAGCGAGCTCATCGCGTGACCTCAACTATTAACTCCTTTGTACTTACATTATTTCATGAATTTTTATGTACGTTATTTTACATTGTATAAGTTTACAGATACATTAGGTATGTGTTGTGAGTGAACACTCGGCCGCGGCATACAACAATACTATACGTGTTGTGACATATCTATCATCCGCTGCATTTGTTCAAATTAATTCCATTTTATTGGAGCTATTGTGGCGGCTGGCGCCGGCTCCTCGTCTTTTATAACCTTATTCCTAAACTTTCGAGATATGAGTATACCTCAAAAGTCGCACTCGGCATTTGTAACATTGGTTGATATACAACAATTCGCAGGGGAAAGGTAATTTGTAGTCCGGTGAAGCTGTTAAAACTTTGCTTGGTCAATAGCGTAGTCAGTTCGAAAAATAAAAGAGCAGCCGAAAGCGATCAGCATTGTAAATGCCATTGATTACAGATATTCGCACATAGTTTATTAAGCCTATCTGTTTTGCTAGAGCTTTGTGTAATTATACTTTAGATGGTAGGGACCATAAAATAAATTAATATATGAAATGTTTCCAGAGGTTTATAACACACAGACGGAGATAACACAAACATTTGTAACATAACGTATGATAATCTTCATAATAATTATATATAATATTTGCTTGGTATATATACTAGCAGATTGTTCACGTATCAGTTAAGACGTAAATAAGTAAATAAATAAAGTACAATATAAATAAATATTGTTGAAATGCTGTGACATTGTAACCTAATAATTCAATTTCCTAAACCAAAAATACCCATACGAGTATAAGACGTATACCATCCGGCCCACACAGTTCGAACGAAACAGAACGGACGCGACGGGACGCGAAGTCTTGTGATATGTATATGTCGTGTAGGCGGGAATAGCACCCTCAACTAAATATAAACGAATAATAATAGATATCAATAAATAACTAAGTAGTTGGTACTCAATCCACGATCATGACATCGCATTCAGAACTATTTATATACCTATTGTTTAATGAATGTGTATAGACAGAGAGGCGGCTCAGACCCGCATCAGCACTGTGCGGTACTGCCCGAGACGAGCCCCCCGCACTACAGAAAATTCATTTTTGGCAACGTTCGTATATATCATCACGCTAAGGGCAATAGGCGCGGAGCTACAATGAAAAATGTTTTAAAATCAGGGCTTTTTAACCGACTTCAAAAAAAGGAGGAGGTTATCAATTCGTCTGTATGTTTTTTTTTTTTTTTTTTTTTATGTTTGTTACCTCATAACTTTGGACTGGATGAACCGATTTTGATTATTCTTTTTTTATTTGGAAGCTGGTACTTCCCGTGTGGTCCCATTTTAATTTGGTCCAGTTCCGACAACGGCATCCAGTGCAAAACCGTATAAGTTTTAAATTTGCATTAGGTATGTACACGACAAATAGACGAATAACTCAATATCACGCTAACCGATTTCGATGATTCATTTTTTATTGGAAAGGACGTACTTCAAGGGTAGTTTGATGAGAGTTTGGTTAGGTTCTGATTATGGGATCCGTGACAAAGTAAGAAAATACAAAACCGTATAAGTTTTAAATTTGCATTAAGTATGTACACGACAAATAGACGAATAACTCAATATCACGCTAACCGATTTCGATGATTCATTTTTTATTGGAAAGGACGTACTTCAAGGGTAGTTTGATGAGAGTTTGGTTAGGTTCTGATTATGGGATCCGTGACAAAGTAAGAATATGCAAAACCGTATAAGTTTTAAATTTGCATTAAGTATGTACACGACAAATAGACGAATAACTCAATATCACGCTAACCGATTTTGGATGATTCATTTTTTATTGGAAAGGACGTACTTCAAGGGTAGTTTGATGAGAGTTTGGTTAGGTTCTGATTATGGGATCCGTGACAAAGTAAGAAAATTTCAAGAAACGAGCCTACTCCTTTCCTAAGTGCCGGCAACGCATCTGTGTTTCCTCTCGTGTCGCAGCTGTCCATGGGCGGCCGTGATCACTTACCATCAGGTGACCCGTATGTTCGTTTGCCACCAATGTTATAAAAAAACTCTTCAATTCTTAGGAGCCTATTGTGCTTATGTTCGTTGCTGTGTTTCAACATGACGCAAGCATTGTAATTACATTACTTAAGGTGTATTATGTGTGAAGCGATGGTAGCCGAGTTGGTGGTAGAAAAAACTATCGCGGATTATTGATAAGGTTGCGTTCGTACCAAACGTTACTTATTGTACAACCAATTGAAATCATATCGCATATCATACCGATAGATACCATACCGCAAAAATGCGCATATTTTAATATACTTAAGGCGGAACGGAGTTCGCGGGCACTGCTAATAAAATATATTTATGTACACAAAAAATGGAAAAATAAAGTAAATTTTCAAAAAAAAGTATTAACCGACTTCAAATCAATCAAAAACCCATAAGGCACTAAAAAGCGGAAAATAAATAGTTTATCAAATTAACCAAATTAAATAAAACATATGAACATGTGTGCTACCTAGAGATATATTAGAAGTCGGTGCCAACTGAAAATCGTATCATCTACATAGGTACAAAAAGTTTAAGTTCACTCTCGCGTCTCTGTAATACTTTTCTACCTGGAACAAATTTGAAATTTCGGTTGGCACCGATTTCCAATACATCTCTAGGTAGCACACATGTTCATATGTTTTATTTAATTTGGTTAATTTGATAAACTATTTATTTTCCGCTTTTTAGTGCCTTATGGGTTTTTGATTGATTTGAAGTCGGTTAATACTTTTTTTTGAAAATTTACTTTATTTTCCTTTTGAGAGCTTCTGCTGCGTCTTAGCCCAAAATAACTATTCCACGCGTACTAAGTCGCGGGCAGAAGCTATTAACTAATTATCTATACTTACTAATATTATAAAGAGGTAAAATTTATGAGTTTGTGGGTTTGTGACGTTGTGGCGTTGTAAGGGGTAATCTCAGGAACTACTGGTCCGATTTGAATAATTCTTTCAGTGTTATATAGCTCATTCATCGAGAATGGTTATAGGCTATATATCATCACGCGTACGAAGTCGCGGGCAGAAGCTATTAACTAATTATAATATCTATAATCTATACTAATATTATAAAGAGGTAAAGTTTGTGAGGTTGTAGGGAGTAATATCTGGGGAGTCGGAGAAAAATGGTCGAACGAAAACGTTTCTTACGAAGGCTGCCTTAGTTATGAGATATATATGATTGAGTTCTAGAGAAAAGTTGTAGCTTGATAATGCCTATTACCGCCCAACGAAGTGGGCACGGGTCGGCTAGTAAATCTATATATTGGTATCAGCCCACGGATACGATGTATCTAATAGTGACAAAATATGATATTTGAGGGTTAATTTCTGGTCTAGAACAATAGCCAAATATTTGATGTTTTAAACTTTCTCTAAATTTGGTCAATTACGGTAATTAATTTCACTCAGTGTATTCGGACACGATGATGAGTGCACAGTCCATCTCGCATAATTTAATCGTAGCTTGAACCAGTTTTAAAAGGTCATGAATTTTGTTTTACCTCTATTCAGTATCAGCTGATTTGTACATAGCCAAGAACATACAGAATTAAAACCTAATTGAGCACTTGGAAATGTATCTTTCCAATTCCAATTCTATATAGGTATAAATAATACTAGCGGATCCGGCGGACGTTATCCCGCCCTGATACTTAATAAAAAAAAACCTTGACAAATTGTATACCTACCTTACCTACTATACCTTTCTCATGAATCAGTTTATCTATTGGTGAAAACCGCATGAAAATCTGTTAAGTAGTTTTTGAGGTTATCGTAAACAGACAGACAGAGAGACGTGGCAGAGGACTTTGTTTTTTAACCGACTTCGAAAAAGGAGGAGGTTATTAACCGACTTCGAAAAAGGAGGAGGTTACTACGTTCGGTTGTATGTATTTTTTTTATGTATAACAATCGATATCTCCGTCAATTATGAACCAATTTTAATGATTCTTTTTTTATTTGAATCGGTTATATTCAGAGGTGGTCCCATATAAATATAAAATGAAGAGAATATTCAACCCCTAAGAGGGTGAAAAATCGTTTATTTATTATACACATTAGAAAGCAGATAATACACACGAAAAATGGAAAAATAAAAAAAAAATTACAAAAAAAAAATAAACCGCCTTCGATGTGAAAAACTAATAAGGCACTAAAAAGCGAAAAATAACTGAATTATTAAATTAACCACATTAAATAAAAAATATTGATATTTGCGTTACCTAATAATATATTTGAAGTCGATGCCAACCTACATTTCAAATTTGTTGCAGGTAATAAAATATGTACGAGATGGGACACGAAAGTGGACCAAAACTTTGTATGTAGACGATATGAATTTAGTTTGGAATTTTTTATTTAATTTGGTTAATTTAATAATTCAGTTATTTTTCGCTTTTTAGTGCCTTATTAGTTTTTCACATCGAAGGTGGTTTATTTTTTTGTATTTTTTTTTTATTATATGTAGTGATAAATATGATTATTATGAAACAATTGAATAACAACAAAAATACTTTTTCTTTCAATCACTATGATATAGTCGAGGATGACAAAAAGAAACTTCTTGAACTCGTTATATTTATGTATCTTAAATGCAAATACGTTTGCGTGTATGCGCGCATCATGCAAGCACTGCTGGATATGTTTTACATAATTATTTCTAGTTTTATTCCTTCAATACTTGGTATTTACTTTTTAAAATAGATCACTATATTTTAGTCTCAAATGTCTTTACCTATGAAATTGCCGTTTTGTATGAAAAAATTTAAACGATTTTTTTTCATGTATTTTTTATTTGTGTTAATCGAAGTAATCACCCATGCAATCAATGCATCTTTGCCAACGCAGTGGCAGTTTATTGATGCCCTTCTTAAAGAAATCAGCTGGACGGGAGGCAACAAATTCTTCAAAGGCATTTTGTACTGCCTCTCGGGTATTGAATTTTTTTCCCACCAAGGAGTTATCCAAATTCTGGAAGAAGTAGTAGTCTGTAGGCGCAAGGTCTGGTGGGTATGGCGGATGACGGAGAACTTCCAACCCCAGTTCTTGCAACTGGGAGACCGTCTGCTGTGCAGTATGAGGTCGCGCGTTGTCGTGCAGGAGCAGCGGAGACGAGCGATTGACCAATGCTGGTTGGAGATGTGCCAGCTTCTCCATCATTGTGTTCAGTTCTTCACAGTACACATCTGCAGTAATGCTCACCCCGTTTGGTAAGAAGCTGTGATGAATCACACCGGCACTAGACCGCCAAACAGTGACCATCACTTTTCTAGGGGTAAGTTTTCGTTTAGGGCATTGTTTAGGTGCTGAACCAGGATCCAACCAACTTGCTGAGCGCTTGCGGTTATCAAACAGAATCCATTTTTCATCGCAGGTAACAATGCGGTTCAAAATTCCTTCATTTGTGTGTCTGTTGAGCAGTGCAAGGCACGCCTCGACGCGTACTTCGCGCTGGCGATCATTGAGTTCGTGGGGCACCCATTTGTCAAGCTTTTTTACCTTGCCAATTTGACGCAAATGGACCAATATTGTTTTGACGCTAACGTCGAAAGCTGCTGCTAATTCAGCCGTAGATTGTGTATCATCAGCTTCCACAATCGCCTTTAATTCGTCGTTGTCGACCAAAGTCTTCGGACGACCGCGAGGTTTATTTTTCAGGTCAAAATTCCCAGAACGGAAGCGAGCAAACCAATAACAGCTGGTGCGTTGGTTTGTAGTGTTAGCTCCGTAAACGTCGTGGATGTTGCGTGCCGCTTGTGCCGCGTTGCTGCCACGACGGTACTCATATTCCATAATTACTCGAATTTTTAACGTGTCCATGATGACAAAAAAGATTGAAATGCGATGAAAATGTAACACTAATCAATAAACAAATGACTACTTTTGGAAAAAGAATTCCATGTTTTTATAATAAAATTAATTTGAAATTAGAATTCTTAGCCCAACAAAAATTATTTTGATTTGAAATGGCTAGTACTGCAGAACAGCAATTTCATAGGTAAAGACCTATTATAAAGTTTAAGCACTACAGAAAAGTCGAGACATTTTGTCAGCTAGTATAGTAAATAGTAGTACATCATAGCATCGCAAATTTATACTTGACATACAAGATTTCCAAAAAAGGACCTTACGATCTTTGGTTAATTTGTTGATTTAAAAGCTAAACTTGTAATAATGCTTTTTATCTACATTGTTTAAAAATTCTATTCCTTAACGGATTTCTATTTCTTGATAGATTTCTTCCAAAAAGTATCAAATATTTTTAATGATACTCGTTTAAAGAACTATTACTTTGTTTAGCAATACCTAGTGAAAAACATAATTAAATTGTCCGATGGATGCTCCTTAACTATGAATGTATATGAATAAAGTCCTTAGGTATTTGTCTTTCCCAAAATAAAATCGCACGACACCACAAACTCAGGAAATATCATTGTCATTTTTTTGGTCAAAATATAAATATAAATAATAGGATTATTAGTAAAAACCACGCAAACAATAACTACTTCGATACAATAGATGTGAAACGAATCGAATGCGTTCCGTGAGGCACGAACCGACGACAACATCAACGATAACGTTACTGCGTCACCGCGACAAACGTTATCAATGAAAATATTTTAAATTATGTATGGATTCTAGGGCAAGTACAACTTACTCACAGGGTTAGTTATTGTTGCAGTAAACCTTCAGATAATTACAGAACAGAGAGTCTAGTTTAGTCTAGAGAGAGTCGTCACTTTTTCCGCTCGTATGTCTTATGTTTCTTAATTAATCTCATTAAATAACTCAACTATTTCATAACTGTCTTTAAATTTTTATGTTTAGAACTTTAAACTTTCTTATTTTAGTACATTTTTCAGTGAAACATGATTACTCGTATTTTGCACAAGTCATTATGAACCTGTTCAGAATTTAACTATTAGAAATTATATGATGTTATATTGTGGGTACGAAGAGGCTTATGTTTGTATGAATCACAGCTTCAGAGTTAGAGAGGCGGAACGGTGCGCGAGACGCGGACGGCGCAGCAGCGGGCAATTCTTCACGGTTCGATTTCAACGATTTATTTATAAACACGTATCTGCATCGTCATTCAGCGGCGACCAACTATATCGTTAACTAGCCACGGGACAGTACGCTGCGGAACCTATAGGCAGGAATCCCGTGGCACAACCCCAGGCGACTGGTGCCAAATAATATAATACCCTGACTTCGTGTCCATTCACATCGCCTTGATATGTAGAGAGAGAGAGAGAGAGAGCGCAGCAGGCACGTGAGTATAACTGTAACTAGGATAATAATTCATAACTCGAATACTGTCTTGTAGTTACGGCTCCTGGACGTAGCCAGGTATTGTGCACTAACGTGGTATCCGGTGTTCCACAGGGGTCTGTCCTAGGCCCTCTCTTGTGGAACATCGGATACGATTGGGTGTTGCGCGGTGCGCTCCTCCGAGGTGTCAGCGTCACGTGTTACGCTGACACGTTAGTGACGGCCTGGGGGAAGACGCACCGCGAGGCCACGCAAGTCGTTGGGAGGATCCGTCGGCTAGGACTGCAAGTGGTGCTCAGTAAGACCGAGGTCCTGTTTTTTCACGGGCCCCGGAATGCGCCACCTGGAGCGTCCCAGATCGTTGTGGGAGGCGTGTCCATCGGCGTCGGGTCGAGGTTAAAATACCTCGGCTTTCTACTCGACAGTCGATGGACCTTCGCAGAACATTTCCGGCAACTGGCCCCCCGTCTCAGGGGCACAGCGGGTACGCTTGCCCGCTTACTGCCCAACCTGGGGGTGGGGGGGGGCAAATTCCAATTGCCGAAAACTGTATCTAGGGACTGTGCGGTCCATGACGTTGTATGGGGCCCCCGCGTGGACGTATGTCCTGACGGCCAAGAGTATCGCACAATTGCGAAAACTGCAGAGGACGTTGGCCGTTCGGGCCATTCGTTCCGATGAGGAGAATTTCGCTTGCTTCCGCCAGCCAGCCGGCAGTCAGGATGGTCCCGAAATGGTTCATGAGAGCTTCATCCACAAATCATTTATTATTAGCAACTTTTCTAAAGGTGATTGACTAACTTACAAAGGTTTTCCATAGTTCAAAATTAAGTATTCTCTCTACGACGGTATCCATCGTTATAACTTTTGATGAGTACAATATAAGAGACGCGACGTGACACTTTACGGGGAACTTATTCTAGTGTTATTCTTGAAATTTATAATGCGCCTGCATTTTATTACCATATCTACCTTTAAAACACGTGATTTGTATGAAGGCGCGTGCTCGCGCGAGTGTGTGTGTACGAATCGAAAGTCAACAGCAAGTGTAACTGTTGCATGCATTATGTCGTTAGTTCGTGTGTGCATGTAGAGAACGCACTTGAGGAAAACCACGTGATTGAGTTTAAAAACGGAAGGTGAGGCAATTAAGATGAATAATATATTAATGATAGTCGGAGAGTCGATTCACGAGGAACGTGTCCCGGTGCGGTGCGAGGTGAAAGGCGTTTAAGTCGCTTGTTTGAAACAAAGGCGTGGAGAATGAGTCCACAGTGATACACAATTATCTAAGTCCCGTGGTCAGTCAATGACGAGTCGCTACCCTTGAAGGGGAGATCTCTGTTGGAATTAGTCATGTACTAAGTACACCTTTCATATCAGGACACGGTAGCACGAACATTGTTCTTTTCATTGTTTTTGTATCTGCTACAATTAGCAGACATATTTGTTAGTGGTTTCACTTCAGTTGAACCTTGCACACAACGCTTTATGCATATGAACCCGAGTTAAACAGCTAAACCCAGCAGTCACTGTTGGTTGCGTAACATCTGCCACGCGATCTCATGCACATGTCTAATAAAATATAGTAAAATATTACAAAGTAGCACCAAGCGAAATGGAGTGTAGCTCGTGCGAAATCACATCTGTGACTCATTCGTGCAGCTGTGCTGGCGATAGTAACACATTATCGCAAATCAAACTGTAACAAAGATTTGATATGCCCAATACTGAAGAGTCACGTATCTGAGTTCGGTGTTGACGGCAACTAGTAAACGCTGACGGTACGTGAGCGCGACGCGGAGCTTTGTTTCCTATCAGAAGAGTGAGCGTAGTGGTGCGCGTCGCGTGCTCCGCTCACGTCCCACTAATCTCGATGTGACATTCGCTACGTAAACATTTGTTGAGTACAGAAGCAGAGTAGCGGCACGACACATTCACAGTATGGTACATACTGCAACACACACTGTATGCACAGTACTGCAATTGTTCAAAATTGTTTTGTTCTTTATCATGCAGTATCAGAGATGATCTAAAATGCTGTACAATGAGAAATATGGCTGTCTTTTGATACGAATAACCTCATTTTTACTGTTATTACCAACTCATGATATAATATCGTTTCTTTTTATATGCTGTAGGAACTATGTTTCTGTCTAGATTAATTCTACTATAGGTATTCTTGATATCGTTGGGTCGGCAATCAAAAATTATCGTGTCGCATTTTAAAATCTTTGTAAAATTATTGTTTTGACCACCTTGTCGTATGAAATAGTTTTACTCTGTAAAAATATGCAATTTCTGAAACAACAATGGAAATTAGATGGAGCAAGGTCTGGCGTCATCATCATCTGGCAGGTGATGGAGAGTTTCCAGTCGTAATTCCTACAGTTTTGAGAGAGTCCGTTGCGGGAAGTGTGAACGAGCGTTGTCATGAAAATTAGTGGACCAGATCAATAGAAACATCTCTCTCTCATCGGGGAGCTTGTCAATCATTATCTTTTGTTTTTCTAATATAAAGTGAATGACTCAGTATCGTCTTACCACTTACATTGAACGCTGCTGTTAATTGCGGCGTGGTTTGAAACTAATCTCATGATCATATGGCTGTCATCGTTATCGAGTTTTGTTTCCAGTAGGCGACGGGTCCATTGTTGAGATGAAAATGTCCAGAACGGAAGCGATACTAATAACATAATGTAATGCGCTGCCCCACGACCCTGCATTACAGACTTGTTTAAACACAACTCATTTACGTGGATAGTGCTGTGCAGGAAATTATCGTATTCCTATGTTTATCATAAGTAAGTGTCGGTAGCAGTTGTATCATGTTAGTTAATAATATATAAATATAGGAATATATTTCATTAATTATTGGACATAATTCAATCTAAAATATAAACCAATAGGAATTTCCTGGTGTGGCGTCATAACTCGTTTTGTACGGAAAAATACAAATCGTATAGCATTTATTCGTGACGCGACGACCGGACCGCAACTCAGTGATGACAATGTCTTCACCGGTGTCTCATCATCATGGCACCCTGCGATCCGCATACGTCCGCGTCATGTGCTTTTATATATTACGTTTGAATGAGTGTCATCCGTCAACTGATAATTCCTAATACCACAAGTGCTAATTGTAAGGGCGTACGTATACTAACTGAATTACTATCTATTTGAACTCTCTTGAACTGTTTGATATTTTAGATTTAAAATAGTTTGACGTATAACATTGGAAATAATATGGAACACTAAGGTCTCTATGGCTTCAAACTGCTGTAAAGCAATCACGTTTGTAAGTTAACGCTGTTTATAAAAAGTAATTATAAAAAAAGCTATTAGCTACTCTTCGTGGAGAACTACAATTCAAAAATTCAACACAGGATTTATTATCATACAGAAGATCGAGAAATATTTTCGTACAGTTTATATAATTAGTCTTGAAATAAATTATTTAAAATTCCATCTGAAATCATTACGAACGGGGTTCAAGTGTTGATTATATGAATACACATATACAAGTAAGTACATGAGTCATGTCAGAAATACGTTAAGGAACCAGGCGTAAAAACATGAACGCTGCTGTGTCGAGTCCTCTCTATACACTGACGTCACAGTTCACCGCTCTACATCTACCTATATGGTTATGTATGTATAACGTTATACGAAATTTACGAGGACGCTAGAAAAAAGAGATACGTCTCCATGGTTACATCCTTACCAATTCATTCTAAATTACGCGAATTAATTAATTAACAATATTTTGCCCTGAGTTACCTAGCTATAATTGCACATTCAATAATTTTTAGTGTGTGAATTCATGATTCGTAATATTCTGTAATATCTAGTGTTAAAGCAATGCCACTCAAATTTATGTACAATGATATAAACATTGCGGTCGCGTTCTAGCTTATCCTGCTGCCCTCATATGATAAAAGATATTTAAATGTACAGGAAAACTATTTTTCAACCGTGAACTCGCAGCGCATCGACGCGTTATATGAGTGCAACACTACTAACAGCGAGTGTTCAATGCAACGTTCGGTACTTCCGTGCAACGTGCAGGGGAGTACGAGTGTGCGTGCGCGGACACCGAGCGAATGTGCGCTGCTCAACCGCGACCCGCTCGGGGCTCAGTGTCAAGGTCATGGCCAAGGTCGCAACGTGGCCCACTCCCGCCCGACAACCGCCACTCCGGAGAGGGACGGGGAAGGGGACCACCGCGCACTCTGCTCTGCGACTCATTATGCTATGCTAAATAATATAACCTCTGATTTAAGAAAAGGCAAATATAGAACGCTTAGAACAAAAACAGCGAAATTTGTATTTCATTACATCCATTTATGTATGCTAGACAGCTTTTGCAGTGTAAGTGTTGGTAACAAAATAAAGCAACTAATGAGTTAAGTAACATCTACATAGTGAGCTGCAATATCACAGGAACAGCCTTACTAAATTTTGTAGAAACTACCTTTACCCTTTAGCCTCATCTAGACCTCGCTCCGCTTGGCTTTTGAACCGAGTTTGAAGTTGTGTAGGTCTGATACTAGTGTTAACTATTATTAACTTTTGCTTGTCAGGGCTTCTATGAGAGCCTCCACTAAATATGCTAATGACAGTGTATTGGCGCTCTTTCGTCACAGCTGTTAGAAAACACGTAAAATGTTGTATTAGTCGCTCGAAGTCTATACGTATTGTGGGGTTCATCTGCTGCTAGAGGACACGGAGCTGCCGAGTGCGGCAACGGCTCTTTTGTTTAAGTCCAACGTTCGCTGACGCAACGTCACAAAGCACAAAACAGTGAGCGTTCGTGTCAGTGGCTTGGTACTCAGTAGAGAGCGCGTACCCGGGATTACAGCAGGTCATATCGTCAATTTATAATAGACCTACGCACTTATCTGTGATACGTTATAAGACGGAAACGATTTACCTATTTGTCTATAGTTTATAAATAGTCCATAAATAGTAACATGTCGCGTTTGTACACATGATGGAACGACTTTTACTTTTCTGACAGCGGCAATATTTTCACAAATATATAAAAATGAGATCCAACAAGTATTTTACCTTTTTTTTGTTTTTTATTTTTCTAACTTGTACCTATATCAGGACTAAGACATTTTGGTGACTTTAATGCTCATGCAACACGTCAAGGGAGTGAATAGTGAATTGTATCAAATTGCGATCACCCCTCTCTTATTTTATATTGCCAATTCCAAATGTTCTCGGTGAGAAACAAACCAGTTTGGAATAAAGTTTTTTAAAAGAGAGCTCGTGAATTTAGCCTATTGTGGATTACTTACTCATTGTAAATCAGATGTTTTCAAACGCTCCGTAAACATTAAAATTTGAACATTCAATCTTTTGTCTACAATCAATAAATTTAATAATAAACGATCAGGACACGTACATTTTAATTCAATATTATTACTAGCATATTCCATTTAATTCAATATTATTACTAGCATATTCCATTTTCACAATTTATAAACCAAATTATTTTTTTCTCGAATTGATTACGCTATTGACTTAGCAAGGTGTTAACAGCTTCACCGGGCTACACTAGACTACATAAACCAAATTACATTCTTCACAATACCCTATTTTCATCGTAAGCACATTCAGTAGGATTCCCGCTGTCACAGCATATACAAGTAATTCGATCATTAAATGTTAGCACACAACCTGAGCGCCACATCAGAGACCAGTCATGGTTTTGAGTTCATTTTTTTATTTATTTATTTTTCGAAATGACTAGCGCTATTGGCCTGGTGGGCCTTCACCGACTAATAGGGCGAGCGCTTATGGCGCTCAGCCGTTTAGTAACAAGCTTATCGGTACCAAAGTGATCGAACCTGAAGTCTGGGCAACCGCCTTGGATGCAACAACGCGAATCTTACTAAGTTAAACTAGCTAACCTGATCATACATATAAGTATTAGTGAAGCACACATGTACACCAGCATGTGTACCTCACGAACTCAAACAATATTTTGTATCTGTGAACTCGGTTAATCTAAACTAACCAAGTTCTTTGAGATCACGTCGATGAAAAGTATTATGTAGTATATACCATAATAATAAATAATAACATAACGTATAAGAGTTGTCACAGGAGGCAAACGAACAGGCGGCTCACCTGATGTTAAGTGATCGCCGCCGTCCATGGACATTAGCAACACCAGGGGAGTCGCAAGTGCTTTGCCAACCTGTGTTTGGTGGGAGGGGGATGGGATAGGAAGTGGGGGCAGGGAAGAGGAGAGAGGGGCTTCAGGCTCAGGGATACTCGTGTTCAAGGACAGTTAGACCACATGGCCACTAAATACTAAATTTCTAAAAAGACAGTGATTAAAATTGTCATTAAATGTGTTTTTGTTATTGTCTTTTAAAGAAAACATTAGAATGAGGAGGTACTTTAAAATTGTATTAATTACAGAGTAACTATATACAGCACAGAAACGACAAAGGGAATAACCAAGTAGATAACATTGTGCGTGTATTCTTCCTTCAACTGAATAAGCAGTAAGTAGGTACATATTGATAACATAACCTACTCAGAACGTCTCATTATATAGTAAACAGTATAATTTTAAAATAATTAATAAACATTAGAGTATTAATAGTAGACGCTCTCTACGGCAACGACATGACTGATATTTTTTTATTAAATTTATGAGTAATATAGTATAATACCGATAACAGTAGTGACAGTAACGTAGACTTCTGTTAATTTAAATTCACTTGTAAATGTTTGTATACAAGACTCTCTGTATTGATATTTATATTTATCTATAAAAGCGGAATTTGCGTAGTTATTACGTTTCGTCACTCAATGTATTCTGATACTAGATAGCGCCTAAACAAAACATAATATTTACGTGTATTTTTTATTGAATCAGTTATTTTTGAGACAAAATTATGTGGCGCATTTGTAGGGAATTAGGACTTTATTTTTTCCAATTTCGGCGAATATGACCCAGATTTTTTATCAATTTGAATGATTGGCACAGGTAATGTGATACTAACAACGTAATAGTAATAACGTTACGAAATAACTATTGACATATAAAACAACAACACGATATGAAAACATTTCTTCCAGTTTCACTTGAATGTGTACATGATGTTACATGTTCGATCAGAGAAGACGGTTGGATGCTGATGCAGTTTGCATCCGCGGCCGAATTGATATGACTCCGGGAGGGGATGGTCGGGGTGCATGCCGGGCGGTGCTGCGGGGCGGTGCGGGGCGGTGCGGGGGGCGCTCAGCCTCCGCGCTGCGCACATCTCGGCTCGGTGCGGGGCCGCGGCCGGGGCGCGCTCCGACAAGACATCGACTGAGCGCCACGGGGAGTGCGGCAGTCGCGCCCGAACCGCGCTCTCGGTAACACGTTCGATCTGTGCTAGTGCTCCTCACTCCGGCTCCATCACGACCGGTGAAACGCGTGCCTCTCGCTACCGCTCGCGCGGCATGCTCAGCTGACACCGGAGACCCAAGCGCCACGCTCACCCCAAGTGAGTTCCCTGTCTTGTTGCGATACTACTGCTACTCTCTATATTCTGAGGAATCGGCGGTACTCTCTAGTGAAGATATGCGGGTGTTGCTGTTGGTGTTAATGTTGTTTTCTATAGTGTGAGGATGCGCCGCGCTGCAGCCGCTGCAGGGCTGCGGGATCGTGTGTCTCATTTACAACTAAATTTCTAAAAACTACTTGCATCAAATCGGGTTTTATCAAACGTTCAACTAGTAGGCGGTTGGTTAGCGATGACGCGTTGCTCATGACTGTGCTACACTCTTGGTCTTTCCCTCCAGTACGGCATGGGGACTGTGTATGTGGGCGCCCCATCTCCCTTACCTCAGAACGCAATAGTGTTGACAGAATGCGATCACTCCGAACGGTACCTTGTATTCTATTTAGAAAGTTTATAAATTTCAAAGTAATGCGAATTGATATATGCAATAACTATAAAAAAACTAATGTTTGGAAAAGATTGAGAATAGGTAAATCATAATTCAAGTCCACCATGCTTTGAACAATCAGTAGCGAAATGAGGAAAGTGTTTCAAAATAAAATTCTGAAATGTATTCTATGATTTGTTTTGAAAGAAAATTGACGACAAAGCAAAGTCATCACCTCTGCTGGAGTGAACTGATGTATGTGGTTTGGTTATCTTCACAGAATGTTTCTAATATCTAGCGGTGCCTCGCGTCGCGTCCTGTGGAAAAACATTGGTAACTGTATTTATTACAATCCAAATGAAACCCGCGACCTTATTTATTATTTTGTCAATATATTTTATGTACCTACCAAGAAAGAACATAAAATAAATTAAAAGCAAAATTTACTTGACTTATATAACTACTTCTAGTCTTTTGCAATGCTTGTAATAATCATAGTTTATTAAAAAATCTATAACTTTGTATTAAATGATGCATTCGTGATATTTTTTTGGTAACAACCAAATGTTTAAGGAGTGGAATGATTTTTTATAAATAGATATAATTTGATATGATATATATGTCTTGTCTACGAATCTTATTTCGATAGCCACGTTATTATATAGATATTCGATCGAAGCCAGAAAGGGCGTACATTTTTTTTCAAAGATTGTTAATTAAAAAACGAATAACGTAAGTCGAACCTGCATTTTCTTATAGTATCTGTATGAATCCGTCTACTTCTCGATGGTGTACGAATAAAAATGCAATTATTTATAGTAAGTATTTTCGTTTTGGAAGGGTCCAGATCTTAAAATTAAAAACTGGAGTCAAAAGCACTAGTTAGCTATACTGGGCTGTTAATAGAAGGAAAACAAGTGGTAAAATATCAGTGAAAGTCTCATCTTCAAATGTTACTAACTCTTTGTAGTTTCTTAACAAGTTACAATTGATACTGCATCAAACTCAAAAAAGCTTCGTAAGGTTCTTTAAATAGACAACTTGTTCTTTGCTATATATAGTTATGTGAAACATTAAAATGATATGCTTGCTCTAAACGGCATTTTCTATGTTCTCATTTGCGTCAATGTCAATCATAATAGCCCACTATTTTTTTATAATATTTAAAACCAAGAAATATTGCTGTAGCTTATGTTATGTTTAGGGCATACGCCTTATATTATATATCCTCGCTTCTATATAAGTATTATGAAGATATACTTATAATTCCGTAGCAAGTTAGCAATATTGGCACCACAAAAATATTTTTATGACCTTAATTAAAACATCGAGTCTCTTCACTCTCTATAGACATGATATGCATTATACAAAGAAACTTTCTAAGGAAGAAATTATTTAAATATTAAGAAAAACTACATACACCTGTATAATTGTTGCATAGTTTGATGGACACAAGCGGAGACAGGCGCGAAAGAAAACTTTGTTTTATACAACCTATTATTATATTTAGTGGAAATAACGTAAAATACTTTATTATATAATACAGGTGTGAACCCTATTGGTTGTTGATGTGTGACTGCGCTCAGACCGCGTGGCTCCGCACTGCACTCGACACACCACACACTACACACATACGTCATATACACGATCATTCTTTAACAAACAGGAATAATCGTTACGTAACCGTTCTGACGTTATGCACGCTCCTGTAATTACGCATTTCGTAAGAGCAAGACGATACCATAAATGCCTAAATGTATACCGTGTACAAGCTTTTGTTTATACTTAGTCTGGCCATAAATACTGTTACAATTAAAAACAAACAAAATATTACATTTGTATTTGGAATCTTTCATTTTTATATGATTATTCATTGAGTTTTCGCATCTTGCGGCAATACATTGTACAATATTTTGCGATATTAAAATGGAGTGGGATGATAAAGAGAACCGAATCGCTGTAATTGCATTATACAAAGTAGGTATGGAGCCACATGCAATTTTTAAAACTCTCCATACGCTTGGTATTAGTAAAATGTTTGTGTACCGGGCTATTAATAGGTACAATGAGACCTCCTCTGTTTGTGACAGAAAAATATCTGGCCGTCCACATAGTGTTCGTACGAAAAGGGTGGTCAAAGCAGTAAGGGAAAGAATTCAAAGAAATCCTGTCCGAAAGCAAAAGATTTTATCTCGGGAGATGAAGATAGCACCTAGAACCTTATCGCGTATTTTAAAAGATGACTTAGGACTTGCAGCCTATAAGAGACGTACTGGTCATTTCTTAACTGATAATTTAAAAAAGAATAGGGTGGTAAAATCGAAACAACTCCTGAAGCGGTACGCAAAGGGAGGTCACAGAAAAAATTTGTTTACGGATGAGAAAATTTTTACAATTGAGCAACATTTTAACAAACAAAAAGACGTATTTATGCTCAAAGCTCTAAGGAAGCTTCCCAATTAGTCGACAGAGTGCAACGTGGGCACTATCCGACTTCTGTGATGGTTTGGTGGGATATTAGCTGTGAAGGAGTGACTGAGACATACTTTTGTGAGAAAGGTATCAAAACATCGGCACAAGTGTATCAAGATACCATTCTTAAGAAGGTAGTGAAGTCCCTTAACAACACCATGTTCAATAACCAAGAATGGTCCTTCCAGCAAGACCCGGCTCCGGGTCATAAAGCTCGGTCTACGCAGTTTTGGTTGGAATCGAACGTTTCGGACTTCATGACAGATCTTAATCCGCTGGATTATGATTGTGATTATGATTTATGACATGTCGACCTGCAAACCTCTGGCTGTTGGTTATACATCGGCTTATTCCAAAAGTCGACATGCTTAAGCGTGTCAGTATAAACGGTATTTTAATGACCCACGGGAACAACAGTGCTATTAGTGTATTGTTTTGTGGTGGTCAGCAGCAAAGACGCAGGATCCTGTCGACTTGGATATACATAAAAGCTTCAAGAAAGTATAGGTACTATGGGTAGTTATTTGTTATAAACAATTCTAGAAATACCGCCTTTTATGAATAGATTCTTAAAATAATCGTTTATCGGAAGAATACTATGATAATATTAATATTACATGCAAACAACAAGCAAGCGGTACACGAATACTGCTGGGAGATCAAAACAAATTCTATGAAGCAGAATGTCGCAAAGGTTATCAGATCAGATTAATGATTGAAGTGATTAATTTATTGATCAGATAAAATTATGTAGCAAAATAATAATGTTATGAACTCATTGCTAGGTGAACAAGTGTTATGTTCGGATTAAATGTGGGGTGTAGATTTAATTCAATTATAAATAAAATAAAATTGCTTGGTTTTGTTTTACTGTTGCGGGTGCTTCGTTCCGGAGTTCAGAAGTTTCAGGTCGAGGATGTCCTAAAATCATTACTTTGAAGATATTTTTGTTTACTATTTATATTTTTGTAAACCGAACGATGCGATTTCTAAAAGCAGAGCCGTTATAATTCATTATATTAACATAATATATTAGCAGCGCTCTGTTGGGTAACTAAGGGGCCGTTGCTCATTCTTGGAAGTTCCCGTCGAAACCGCATATTGGCAAAATCGCTTACGAGTGAGTTGAGTACACCTACTCACGTTGGCAAAGAAATTGTAACTAATTGCACTAAAACCAGCAAACGCCAAAATGACTAATTAATTAACCCCTATAGCGAGTGTATTTTAAGTTTATCGTGATGTAGAGTAATTCCCGCGCGCACGCGTCTCCTATATACATAAATGTAAATACAATAACCAGTGTAAAGTTGAAACATAAGTCATATAGAACAATCAACCGATTTGAAAAGAGTCTGAGAAGACATCTTATCTGAGAACTTGAGACATTATTCGAAATATTGTCAATTTTTGTGAAAATTACTTGATTTATCGATAATTGTTCTAAGCAATACGTAGCCTAAATTATGAATAAGAGAACATTTTGTTCCATGAATTATGTTGATTTCAATATACAACGAAAATACTTATAAGTATTTTTTTTAATATATGTAATAATATGTTTCCGCAAATGCCAGTTCCACAGTCAAAAAGTATTTGTAATGACATCTGATACGTAGGAAGCTTATAAAAGGCGTAGTAAAAACGGAGCGGGGCTGGTGTAGCACGGTGGAGCTGTAAAGGCCTATCAGGCCAATAGCGTAGTCAGTTCGAAAAAACAAGGAGCGTGGTTCATTCTCGCGCTTTGCGTCGTACCGTTCTCATTTCTGAAGCTAATATGTACATATATAATAGTGTATTACTGTATCTGTTGTTTAAAGTAAACTCTTTTATTTGTTAATGCTTGATTGGTTGTCAGTGACTGGTCGATGAAATAGCAAAGAGGACGTCATCTAGGATTGACGTTAATACATTTATATAAACCGTCTCAACGTCGCGTCAGCCCGAACATAATTATAAATTCTAACATGTTTACTTAAAAATACTTGAAATAGGTCACAAAATAATTTTGCATGGTCGGTTTCATATTACACGAATGCCTGCATTTATTTGTATTATGGCTTTAATTTAAGTTTCACGCCTTTAAAATAACTCTAGGAGCACGTACATACACCGACAGACCCGTAGGAGACTTCCGAGGTAGTACACAATGCGAATTGATAAACTTTATGGTACTCCGAATAGCAACCTAACGTCTTTAAAAGTTCGAAGAATGTTATCGAGATAAACTAGCGCAAGTACACGGTGCGTGCTACTCTCTAATTATTATATAATGGTAATATCTGTAAAATGTAAGAATTTAATTAGTTGTATTCTCCCAGATTCGATTTTTTATGATTGTGGTTAGAGTGTTGTGATAGCTCCGAGCAAACCCGAACCAACTTCACAGAGCTGTTATCGGCATCGTCTAACTCCACCCCGCGAGACCCGATACAGCCACTTCACGCGCTCCTCTCACTCATTGACAACATGTAATAAACAATAAATACGTATGTAATAACAGACCCGCGATCCTAGTTCCACTGTGTATCTTTGATAGTTGCAAATCTTAACACGATGCGACGCTGCGCCGCATTTAAAATGGTTGGCATCCGCTAGTAACGGGAGAACACGGGGTTGCAGCCGGTGTAAAATCTGACAAGTTCATGTCTTTTTTTGCAGAATGATCCCACGACGGAAACACAACGCATCCTCCGGCTCACTGCCGGCGCCCGACGACAAGAATGCCAGCAACGACTATATACGTGAGTAGAGATACCCGTCGTCCTGCGCGCACAGCGTTGTGATGATAGTGATGGAACCGCTCGTACTCTGTCCGCAGTGTCGGAGAACGCCCCACGGGAACGCATGCGTGCAGCGCTACGTCGCCGGTTCAACCGCAAGACGCTGCAGAAGCGTTTGCCCGTAACGGCCTGGCTGCCGCAGTATAATGCGGAAAAGGCGATCGGAGACTTAATCGCGGGTATTACGGTGGGCCTCACTGTGATTCCACAGTCGCTCGCATATTCGAACATTGCGGGGTTGCCACCGCAGCACGGACTCTACGGTTCGTTTCTGGGTTGCTTCGTGTACATCGTGCTGGGTGGATGTCGCGCCGTGCCCGCGGGCCCGACGGCGATTGCTTCGCTACTTACCTGGCAAGTCGCTGGAGGTGTTGTCGAAAAGGCGATCTTGCTAAATTTCTTGGTCGGTATCGTGAAGCTGTTGATGGGCATACTTGGACTTGGCTTCTTGATAAATTTCGTGTCGGGTCCAGTTTCGTCCGGCTTCACATCCGCCGTGGCGCTTATGATTGCAACCTCGCAGGTTAAAGATCTGTTTGCGATCTCTGTCACTGGTGACACTTTTCTTCAACAGTGGATTTCAATTTTCCGTAACCTCAATGGTGCTGCGCTCTGGGACCCAGTTCTGGGTTTCACCTGCATTGCACTACTGTTGCTTATGAGGGTGAGTGTTCTTTTCGAAAGCTTACGTTTTTCTTGTACTATCAAGAAAGAATGGTTTCACTATTCTGATTACTCTTCATGTTTCTTTGCAGAAAATAGGCATGACGAAGCTGGGAGCGAATTCCGAATCGGGCCCAAACACCCGACAGAAGGTGGTGACGAAGTGCATGTGGCTATTGGGCACTTGTCGAAACGCTATCGTGGTAGTCGCCACCGGCGTGCTGGGCTACTGGTTTGTCGCATCCTACGGTGAATCACCTGTCCGGCTCATGGGTGAGTGATGAGTCCAACGATGAGTCCCTCAGATCCCGCTGACACTGATTTTATGAATGATTTCTCTTTGTTGTATGCTTCCCAGCCGAGAACATCCGTGGTGGTTAGTATATACCCACACGTAGACAGTCTTTCGGACGCCTTCATCTTTCTCGTCGTCACATCTCAAAATTTCTCAGTAGTGAAATATGTAGTATCATCTCGCGCATGCCTTTCACTCGCGGTGCAATCCTGTTTTGTGCTTGCTGACTGACATGATTCCAACCATTCACAGGTCCGATCCCATCAGGAGTGCCGCTACCTCAGCTTCCGCCGTTTAGTTACGTGCGTGCCGACAATACTACCGCTGACTTCCTGGATATGGTCTCGGAGCTCGGCTCTGGGCTACTGGTACTCCCGCTGATCATTCTGCTTGAAGACATCGCTATCTGCAAGGCGTTTTCAGACGGACGCACCATCGACGCGACACAGGAAATGATTGCGCTAGGCATAGCCAACGTTGCTAACTCTTTCATGCAGGCGTACCCCGGAGGAGGGTCACTGGCGCGATCTGTTGTTTCCAATGGATCCGGTGTGAAGACTACTTTCAATGGCCTCTACACCGGTAAGCGTCCGCATTTATCTCTGTCTCGTTCCTCCTATCCGATACTATCCTACAACGCTCATACTCCATTTTCTTGTAATCCACAGGCTTAATGGTGATATTAGCGCTGCAGTTCTTCACGCAATATTTTGAGTTCATCCCGAAAGCCGCCCTTGCAGCGGTCATCATCTCTGCCATCCTGTTCATGGTCGAGTACAACGTGATCAAGCCGATGTGGCGAGCCAAGAGTGAGTCTTCCATTACCGTACACCTGGTCCTGAATCTGAGTCTTGTCTGTTATGAGTCTGACCCTTGGATTTTTAATTTACAGAGTTGGACTTGATCCCGGGTGTGGGCACGTTCGTTTTATGCCTAACACTACCGATCGAGTTGGGCATCCTGACGGGCGTCATCGTTAATATCATTTTCATATTGTACCACGCGGCGCGACCCAAGTTCTCGGTCGAGATGCTGAAGGTGAGTTTCAATCTAATATGAAGGGCTGATCTCATGACTTACTACAAATTTTATCAATCGGATATCAGCTCTCTTTCCGTGACATTTTTGACTACTAGAGAGTAGGTTGCGTATAAACTTCAAGTTTCTTTTATTATTTACTAGCGGCCCCGGCGGATGTTGTCCCGCCCTGATAATAAAAAACGTAGACAAATTATATACTAAAATCTTCCTCGTGAATCACTCTATCTACTGGTAAAAACAACATGAAAATCCGTTCAGTAGTTTTTGAGTTTATCGCGAACAGACAGAAAGACAGACGCGGTAGGGGACTTTGTTTTATACTAAGTAGTGATATGTTACCAGAAGTACTACAAAAACTACAACTGATTTTATTATATTACAAAATAAAAATTATATTTCAGAAAGTAACTAGAAAAATCTTAAACCTGCGGGAATATACAGTGTAGATACCCGCAGTACTAATATAATTGGTATTTTTGAATCAATTCCCTAATTTCCAGTACCACTAATATGATTCGGAGTTGAAAAATTGTTTTTGTGTTAGGCGACTCGTTTATTGCATATCTATAGTTATGATTTGACTGTAAATTTAAGAAAAGGAACAAAAATGTATGATGTGTGAAACAACCAACTGTAACAACTAGTTACATATCGGGGATTTGTTCCGCTTCAGTGAAATGTGTAGTTGCTGATAGGTTGTTGAGTGCCGTGTGGGACGATAAATTAAAACACTTGTTCACAAATCACCGTTTATCAATATATTATTGTAGATTGGAGTCTCTTTGTTGGAGGTAATTCCTGGCATTACCAATCATTTCATTAATTTAAAGCTACGCTCAAGTTGATGATTTGGGGGTGTGTTTTATTATTATTAAGTTTTATATTTCAAATAATGTGTACGAAGTCCAACTGTTGCTAGTTACATATTAAAAAAAGTTACAGCGTAGTTGAAACTACAGCGACCCGTAATAAACTTGATAAGGAATATGTAAATTGTAGGTAACCTTTATTAAGTATCATTTTATTTTTGAACACTTTTTACTGTAATAAGCTTTATTATTATATTAGTGAAATTATTAATTTTCTTATTTATAACACGTTTTGGCATTTATATTTTTCAAATTTCGAAATTATGTAATATATATTTGTATCGTATCACGCAGCATAACTGCCACACATCCAACAAACTCTAAATCCAAAACAAAGCAGCATTTCAATTTTTATTTCCAAAATAAATCGACATCTCATGTTATAATTGTAATCTGTCAAAACGGCCATCATAGGGTGCCACAGATACATTATTCTATACGGCTATACCTATAGTTATTGTTTATTTTATTATGTCATATCCTAAACAAGTTTGACTTTATAATCTATTCCCATAGTAGTCCAAAAACAGATGTAATCGGCAGTCGTCACTGCATCGGTGGGTATCGGTCTGCCGCTCCACATACGCGACTGTATGCATCTCTGTTGTCGTGTTCGCAGACGGAGGCCGGCGTGGAGTACCTGATGATAACGCCGGACCGGTGCCTCATGTTCCCGTCGGTGGACTACGTGCGGCGGCTCGTCACCAAGTTCGCGGCGAGCGGGTCCGTGCCCGTCGTCCTCGAGTGCACGCACATCTACAGCGCCGACTACACCGCAGCCAAGAGTATCGAACAGCTCACCGCGGACTTCCATGCGCGTCGCCAGCCGCTCTACTTCTACAACGTCAAGCCCTCCGTCTGCTCCATCTTCGAGGCGGTGGCCAAGCCGGAGCACTTCGTCGTCTTCTACGAGGACGAGGAGCTCGACCGCCTGTTCGCCGCCGACGACCGCCTGCAGCCCCGCAAGACTCCGCCCCCTCTGCCGCCCCTCACCGCCTGAGCGCTCTACATGCACTAACGTCTTGTTATATTCTTAGATTGAATTAGAAGAGTCAGATATTTTCAAAAGAATAGTATATTCATCAAGTATTATTATACATGTGAAGATAGTTCGCCATATCTATATATAGAATATATATATATGTATACTGAAAATGTATTTGAGAGAGCGGTGAGCAACTCGTGGATGGCGCTCGCTCCATTAGCTCACGGTTGTTCTGCATTTTAATGTCGATTAATTTATTTTTAGATAATTGAAGTACAAGTCGATTAAGAGACACGATATTTCTATTGTTACGTTAAGATATGAAGCTTTAAATGGCCTAGAGAGGAGCGGCCGCGTCGTTACAGTCGCGCGCTCGTGCGAGGATAGATATTTATTTTGTTGAAAGATTTACTAATTCTAATTATAATTAAGTCTAACAACAAAGAATGTGATTAGATTTTGTCGCGCAACGCTCCCCTCACCTCTGGTTGGCAATGTGCAATGCACTCGGTTGTTGCATGGAATGCATGGAAGTGAGGGGGAGGTTGTTGAAGGCATTCTCGCGGTTAGCGCTTTTCCTTTAATCGGATAAGTATCCGTTATTTGTGATCCTCAATACGTTAAGTAATAAATATATTTTAAAATCTTAATACAAAATACACTTATTTATATTATTGAATAATGTTGTAAAGTAAAAAAAAATGTGATTATACTTAAGACAAAGAAGTGCACGCACGTGAGTGTCAGAGATCGCGTGTATGATTGAGTGAATGTGTGTGTGTCTGAATATCAGCAGAAAAAATGTCGTTAAGTAGACATTAGTCAGTCACAGTTCCAAGAACAAAATAATTAAACTCTCTAAGAGTAAAATTCAATGTGTATTATTTTATTCATTTTCCCTTGGCTTTTGTTTTATATAGCTTGCTCGTTGGTGAAGTAAATGCTAGAAACGAATAGAGTATTACTGGATTTATAGCTGTTGACTGTTAAAGGTGTCGGTCTATCCAGCAACGTTTAATATGGAATGAATCATTTTGCCTGCAATGTTTTGTTCTGAGTTTCTGCATCTATAGTGGGGTTGGGGTTAAATTCCCTGGGAGACTAGATAAGATAACTTTATTGTGTTCACCACATATTGATTAACATTTATAAGCATAGTATGCATTTGTCGTCAGCGCCATCCAACGCGAAGTAGATACACTCAAGGAAATTATTACGGAGTTACGATCGGACCATCGACGCGAACGGTCGTGTGTTCTGCTGCGCGCTCTACGCTCGATCTCGATACTCGCGAGTTAGTGACGTTCGTTATTACTTCGTGAGTGTTCGGTTTTCGTTGTGAAGTTTCGACCCGGCTGGCGTAGCCTACACGTGCAATGCACACCTGCGTTCTTTTTTCTGAAATTGAGTGAGAGACCTTTCCTTTCTATTTATTTATTGTTCTATTTATTTCTTGGTAAAATTTCTTTCTTTACTCATTTATTTATCTACTAGCTGACCCGTGCCCACTTCGTTGGGCGGTAATAGGCATTATCAAGCTACAACTTTTTTCTAGAACTCAATCATATATCTCTCATCGTTCAGGCAGCGATCGTAAGAAACGTTTTCGTTCGACTATTTTTTCTCTGACTCCCCAGATATTACCCAATACAAACTCATAAACTTTACCTCTTCATAATATTATAATTAATTTATAGCTTCTGCCCACGACTTAGTACGCGTGGAATAGTTATTTTGGGCTAACACGCAGCGGAAGCTCTCAAAAGGAAAAAAAACCCCGATTTCAAAACATTCTTCATTGTTGCTCCGCTCCTATTGGTCTTAGCGTGATGATGTATAGGCTATGACATTCACAAATAACGTGGCTTTCTATTGGTTTAAAGAATTTTCAAAATCGGTTTAGTACTTCCTGAGATTATTCCTTACGTCACAACGTCACAAACTCACAAACTTTACCTCTTTATAATATTATAGTATAGATTTATTCACGTATTTCTTTATTACTTTAGTCGTCATTTCTTTATACAAATTAATTATTTTTCAATTATTTATTTATTTAGTTATAGCATCCCGCGTCCGCGACTACCGCGCCCGTACCCGCACCGCAATCCGCGCTTGCGCTTACATTTGATAACGTCGGTTTCATAACCGTCACACACAATAAGCGAAAGAAGTCGCCCACCCCGCCCCGCGCGCGTCCGATTCTGACTCGGGTCCCGGAAGCCCGGCGGGAAAACTCCCTTGTTTAGAGAGTAGGGTAGACGGTGCCCGGACGCCTAACGCGGCTACATCACAAAGCGTGAGGCCGCGCTCGGGCTTCTCAGCCCAATCCCCGCACTGTCTACGTCCTCGTCCACACCCGCTCCGCTCACCCAGGCCAACGCTGCCGGCTCTGTAGCGTTGGTCAAGAAGCCCCGCTCACCGCCCCCAGTCACGATCCAAGATAAGTCGCGGTGGATGTTTATTTATATTCACCGAGCTCAAAAAGCTGGCTATCCGCTACACGTTTGCCCTCAACACCCAAGCAGGTATTCAGGTAAAAGTGACTAGCAGCAACCACCACCGCAAACTAACAGAGTTCCTCCGTAAACAAAAGATAGGCTGCTTTACATATGCGTTAGAGGAGGAGCGTCTCCTCCGAGTAGTACTCCAGATCTCGACTGATGAGGTGTTATCGTTCCTTAAGAACGAAAATTTCCCTGTCCGGGAGGTACACCGTATGTACCATCCACACACGAAGGCCAAATTGAACTTGGTGCTGGTCATTCTTGACCGCACCAAGGAGGGCAAGGACATTTTCAACATCACGTCCGTGTGCGGTCTCACGGGCGTGTCTGTAAAGCCCCCGCGCAAGTCTCACGCGCCCTCGCTGTGTCACAACTGTCAAGGTTACGGTCATTCAGCTAGGAACTGCCACCTGCGTCCCATGTGTGTAAAGTGTCTGGGGATCACTCCACTAGGGAGTGCCCTCGTACGCCGACCTCCGCAGACCCTCCGAGTTGCATTCTGTGCGGGAACACGGGTCACCCCCCGAATTATCGCGACTGCCCCCATGCGCCCCGCACGCAACGCCCCGCCAGGCGAGATTGGCGCCCAGGGCGCCGGTCGCCGCCCCCCGCCCTCAGTCTCCAACACTTATGTCCGTGGAGGCATTCCCGGGCCCCGTCTCTTGCACCCCGGTAGCGCCCGCACCTACCACGCGCGCGCCACCTTCAGTGCCACGCGTGCCACCCACTGCGTCGCGCGAGTCACCTTCTGTGCCGTGCGTGCCACAACCAGGGCGGGCCCCTATGGCCCCCTGGGCTCCCAGACCCCAACCTCTGGCTCCGAAGCCTCAGGCTCAGCCTCCCCCTCAGGGCACGACACAGGCCGACCCCCTCACCTTATTTACTCTTGCCGGGGTTGACCGGATTAACCAGTTACTCCTTGTACACGAAGTACAGGTAATTGTTGCGTTCTCCTCGATCCTCGAATCCAACAAAGACACGGGTCTGTTCAGCGCGATCTTACGCTTTCCAGGTGTTGCTATGATGTTGCAACGCCTCGCCCGCGCGCAGTATAATAGTTCGAAATAAAATGTTGGCGGTTATGCATAGGGTAAAACCGCGCGGTCTATCTCTCTAATTTTTTTATGCTAGAAATCTTAAAACACAGCGCGATCTAGTAGCTGTATTCTTGCGCGATAGACAAATAGACATTTTCCTCGTACAGAAAACGCTATTAAAATCTAAATTGTGTAGCCCTGCGATCGCGAATTATAATATAGTTAGAAACGATCGTGTCACCCGCGGGGGTGGCACTCTAATCTATTATAAACGCTCGCTCGATTGTATGCCGATAGATCCACCCGCTCTATCCAATATGGAGGAAGTGTCAGTGCGTAGACTAGGGATGACCGATCATCCGTCCGTTATAATAGTGTCCGTGTATCTTTCGCCGAATAAAGAGTTATTAAAATCCGATTTAGAAGCGCTTTTCGAATTAGGAGACTCCGTCATTATAGCGTGGTTATATTTATTAGGATCGAGGTCGGATGCCACCCCTCTGTCGGTCAGGGTGGACGATTACGCTAAACTCGCACGTTATTTGAAAGATAATCCTACGACAGTAAGTTTAGACAGGATCCCGGACGTGTTGGTGTCGAAAGCTGACGCGGATCTCGCTATCGATTCCCTGGTCGACTATCTTTAGACCGCCGTTAGAGAGACCTCGAAAGAGGTACAAGCGGTGAACGATCACCGCTTTATACTCCCGAATGACGTGAGAGCGTTGCTCACGGAAAAGAAGGCCGCGACTCGAGCTCACGACACTTACCCGTCCGTAGAGAATCGCGATCGGTTACGATTATTATGGAAGCAGGTTAGGACTCGTATTTCTGAGATCCGGGCAGACAGGTGGGATAGGTTCCTGGAGGATATCCGGCCGTCCCACCTGGCGTACTGGAAGTTCGCGCGAACACTAAGTCAGACGAAACAATTCCGATGCCCCTCACGAAAGAGGCCCCAGGTTGCCTCCCGTGTTCGATAGTATAGACAAGGCGGAATGTCTTGCCACGAGTTTAGAGAAACACTATTCACCGAACACAGCAAACACTGACCCTATACATATTGGATCGATCGAATCCTCGGTAGAGCTCGCGTTCGTGTCCCCCATGGTTTTGGGTTGCCTCCATCGGTTGCTTTGTCATAAGAGTAAGATGCCCCTCAGGCACAAGCTCACTTTGTATAAGATGTGTATACATCCTGTGATGACATATAGCTGTCCCGTTTTTGCGCATACGTCGAAAGATAATTTTCATAAGTTGCAGGTTCTTCAAAACCGCGTTTTACGTAAAGTGACCGGTGCCCCGTGGTATGTCCGGAGAGTCGATCTCCATAGGGACTTAGACATGCTTTCTATCTGGGCGTACGTTAAATCACTTACGATTAGTTATATTGAAAAAGCCGTGAATCATCCCAGTCTGTTAGTGGTATCCGCTGCAAAATACGAACCCGTACCGAACGCTGCGCATTATAAAAATAAAAAAAGACGTCCGCGACATAATTTATACCGACCCTCCTGATGAAATATCGGCAGTGAACGATCAGTACCAGCCTGTCTCTCCAAACAGAGCGTACTCACACCTACGCCCGCGTAACCACAGATCACGTCGCCGTGGTCTGGGGGTAAATTTCGCTACCGCACACCAGACTAGACCCCTCTCGGCAGCGGATCAAGCCTAGGTCTGTTCCCTCGGCGTGGAGCCCTTTAGTACGCTGCTCGCGCGATACAGTGACACAAAATCTTACAACACTGCAACAACATTACACATATCACCTCCACACACGTGCACGCACATATGCTTACACATGAAAGTGGAAGTGTTGTATTTTTTTCCTTATCGAACTGAAGTACACTCATCAAAAAAGTCTAAGCAACATGTACTAATTTAAATTTTAGGATGGTTCTTCACATTATAACGTTGTATTTTATTTTTAAAATAATATCTTTAGAGTTCTATGATGTAAAAATAACAGCTGTTGTCTTTATAAGTTTTTTTAATAACAGAAATGAACAATATTAGAATATAATGTAGAAACTAAGATACATAAGAAACTAAACTTTTTTCTTACAAAATGAAATTTCTAAAGAAAATGTATTTATTGTGAAAGAATAGAACAATTTAATACAAAGTATGGGCTCCTCTGCTATTCAGAACTTGTCGGCAACGATTATTCATTGAATTAATGAGACTGTTTATGTCATCTTGCGGTATTCGCTCCCAATGGAATTGTAGCAAATCCTTCAGCTGTTGGGTTTTTGTCGCTCCGTCCAAGTCCTTCAAAACACGTCTCTGGAGCATGTCCCATGCGGGCTCGATGGGGTTGAGATCTGGCGATTGTACATGCCAGGGCAATACCCGGATGTTCTCCGTTGCAAAGTATTCACTGGTTCGCGAAGCTGTATGTGATCGCGCATTGTCATGCATTAATCTAAAATCGGAGCCAAAAGTTTGTGCAAATGGGTAGACATAAGGTCTGAGAATATCCTCAATGTAATTTTCAGCATTCATGTTTCCATTTACAAAAACGAGCTCAGTTCGCCTGTTCTTCATAATACCCGCCCATAACATAACTGTTGAGCCGCTGTATGGATGAACTTCCTGAACGCACCTGAGCCTTTCAGTATTTCCGGGCCGACGATACACTCGCACCCTTCTTGTATCAGGCTTAAACCCGAATCGCGACTCATCGGAAAACATAATTTTATCCCATTGTTCCTGGGTCCATGTTATGCGTTCTCTACACCATTCATATCGACGAGCGCGATTCCCGTGACGTATCGGTGGGCACCTGATTGGGCGTCGAGCTCGTAGGCCGTACTCATGTAGTCGATTTCGCACAGTTTGAGGACTTACATCAACACCACTTGAAATTTGTAGCCTCAAACTTATCTCTCGAGCGGTTAACATCGGCTGGCGTCTTGCAGTCAGTTGTATGTACCGGTCTTGCCGAGTGGTTGTACTCCTTTTACGGCCTGGATGCTGTTCAGCGGGTTCTCCTGTATTATTACAGGACATTATTACAGAAACCCCACCATGTATTACAGTAAAATCCTCAAGATTATTTTACTTAGATTCATCTCAAGGAGTACTGTATATACTGAAAGCCTTGTATAAAACAATTCCTCAACAAAATTATAAAGAAGTTCACAAGGAAAAAGCAATCCGATCTTCCATCGATCCCATATATATATAACATATATAACACAGCGTAAATTTCACCAAACTTATAGTGAAATATAAAAAAAAAAACATTTGTACTACTTCATGAGGAAAGAGAGAAATGGACAAAATTAAAATTACTATAGTTGTTCTAAAAACAATCACAATCGAAGGGCTTTTTTTCAATACCTCTACGAGATTTAACAAAAATGTGTGACATTATTCAAGGATTATAATAACTAGTTTTTGCTCGCGGCATCACTCGCGTTTATGTAGATTTTCTATTATTATTCTATTCTTTTTCTTTTTTTTCTAAATTAATAATTCTAAATTTCTATTACTTTCTTCAACAACTTCAACGAATTCGAAATGAAATCTGTATATGTCAATCTTTATTTTATACTATCTGTACACGTAACTCCGCACGCGTTTTTTTAAAATTTGTAGTAAAGAAATATAAAATTGTGAGACAATCTACAATTATAGAAATGCTCTTTAAAACCAATTGTAAGTAGGACACGCACGTCCCTTACAGTAAAATGTAACGTATACATTAGATATATAAATACTGACAGTGTGGTAAATGAGGTTTATCATCAGCAACATATTAGGTTTTTACCTATGAAATTGCCGTTTTGTATGAAAAAATTTAAACGAATTTTTATAATGTATTTTTTATTTGTATTAATCGAAGTAATCACCCATGCAATCAATGCATCTTTGCCAACGCAGTGGCAGTTTATTGATGCCCTTCTTAAAGAAATCAGCTGGACGGGAGGCAACAAATTCTTCAAAGGCATTTTGTACTGCCTCTCGGGTATTGAATTTTTTTCCCGCCAAGGAGTTATCCAAATTTTGGAAAAAGTAGTAGTCTGTAGGCGCAAGGTCTGGTGAGTAGGGGGGATGACGGAGAACTTCCAACCCCAGTTCTTGCAACTTGGAGACCGTCTGCTGTGCAGTATGAGGTCGCGCGTTGTCGTGCGGGAGCAGCAGAGACGAGCGATTGACCAATGCTGGTTGGAGATGTGCTAGCTTCTCCATCATTGTTTCAGTTCTTCACAGTACACATTTGCAGTAATGCTCACCCCGTTTGGTAAGAAGCTGTGATGAATGACACCGGCGCTAGACCGCCAAACAGTGACCATCACTTTTCTAGGGGTAAGTTTTCGTTTAGGGCATTGTTTAGGTGCTGAACCAGGATCCAACCAACTTGCTGAGCGCTTGCGGTTATCAAACAGAATCCATTTTTCATCGCAGGTAACAATGCGGTTCAAAATTCCTTCATTTGTGTGTCTGTTGAGCAGTGCAAGGCACTTCTCGACGCGTACTTCGCGCTGGCAATCATTGAGTTCGTGGGGCACCCATTTGTCAAGCTTTTTTACCTTGCCAATTTGACGCAAATGGACCAATATTGTTTTGACGCTAACGTCGAAAGCTGCTGCTAATTCAGCCGTAGATTGTGTATCATCAGCTTCCACAATCGCCTTTAATTCGTCGTTGTCGACCAAAGTCTTCGGACGACCGCGAGGTTCATTTTTCAGGTCGAAATTCCCAGAACGGAAGCGAGCAAACCAATAACAGCTGGTGCGTTGGTTTGTAGTGTTAGCTCCGTAAACGTCGTGGATGTTGCATGCCGCTTGTGCCGCGTTGCTGCCACGACGGTACTCATATTCCATAATTACTCGAATTTTTAAAGTATCCATGATGACAAAAAAGATTGAAATGCGATGAAAATGTAACAGTAATCAATAAACACATGACTACTTTTGGAAAAGAATTCCTTGTTTTTAAAATAAAATTAATTTGAAATTAGAATTCTTAGCCAAACAAAAATTATTTTGATTTGAAATGGCCAGTACTGCAGAACGGCAATTTCATAGGTAAAGACCTATTATTAAAAATGAAGTGTCTGGATGTAATATCAAAATAATAAAAAAATTACTGATTGAGTATGAAAGTATACACGCTACTGATAACAAAAATGCAATATTTTTGTCGGTCTGTCTGCTTGTTCCGGGTAATCTCCGAAACAGCTGGACCGATTTTGACGGGAATTTCACTGGCAGATAGCAGAAATGACAGCGGGTTACTTAGCTACTGTAGATTATACTAGTTGTTAACCGTGGCTCTGCCCGCAGTGCTATCTCCAAAACGGTTCGTCCTATTTTTACGGGACTTTCACCGGCAGATAGTGGACAATATAAAAATTAATTTAGACTCGACTTTAGCCGTGGCTTAGCCCGCAGTGCTATCTCCAAAACAGTTCGATCGATGTTTAAAGGAGTTTTCCGGCATATAGCCGACATAGACTACTACTTTTTCCAGAATTTGGATAACTCCTTGGCGGGAAAAAAAATTCAATACCCGAGAGGCAGTACAAAATGCCTTTGAAGAATTTGTTGCCTCCCGTTCAGCTGATTTCTTTAAGAAGGACATCAATAAACTGTCACTGCGTTGGCAAATATGCATTGATTGCATGGGTGATTACTTCGATTAATACAAATAAAAAATACATGAAAAAAAATCGTTTAAATTTTTTCATACAAAACGTCAATTTCATAGGTAAGACCTACTTAATATATGTATAGAATAGATATAGATTATTTTTTGAAGGCAGATAAATTATATTTTATTTATTAATATAAATTAATATTTATTTAAAGGAACGAATTACATCAGAAAGTTTTAGTCAATATTTGAGGAAAAATATTTATTCATAAAAAAATGATACAAGATAGTAAATTATACGGTATATGAAGATAATTACTAAATGAAAAACACTCAAATCACATGTACAATAAACAAATGTGAACAGTAAATACTTGTATCAAGTTATACAATTTGATCAACTTACTTTTCTAAATCAGTATTACACGCATTTGCTGCAGTTTCCATTTTTCAAAACTTAATTGCAATAATAAAATATTCACACATGATTTTTCTATTTAATACAAATAACAAATACGTTTTCACGAAATTTACAGTGTCTGTACAACCGTGTGTTGAGTTTTTCCGTTATATGATAAAAAGAAACAGGGACAGAGAGAGAGTGAGAGTTGCGCATATGACCGCGCACTCACTTGCTCGTGTGCTCAAAATGCTTGTAGTAGGCTCGATACACACATATACACACACTGCATATTCGTTACGTGACGATTTCTACTAAATCGCATTACCCGTAAGCAGCGTTAAGGAACTTCGTTCCAATTAAATAAATTACGATATTTTTTGACAGAGAAGTAAACTGGTTTATCGTAGACAGAGAATGACCAAATCATTATTGTCAGTTTTATAAATATACAATCTAATAAAAACATACTATACAGTTTTATATTAATGGAATACATAAATATTGGATTTTTTGTGATGATAAGATCTTGATCTAAAGTTACAATTACAAACATTTGAATTCACCGTTATCTACGCAAGTATAAAATAAAGTGGTCGTGGCCTAGGGGTTTTACAGGTGGAATATAAATCCGATGTCTGTGTCTTCGAAATCCGACATGCGCCAACGAATTTTTCGGAATTCACGTACATTTACTCATTTAAATTCGTAATACTATCGGCTAACGGTGAAGTAAAACATCGTGGGGAAACCGGAACCTGAGAAAGGTTCTTGTAGTACTACTGTATGTGGGAAAACATAGAACTGTGGATTTCCCAGAGTTTGGAATCGCCAATACGTCGTGGACTGACGTGGTGATTATGCCCATACCTTCCTGCGAGAAGAGACCTATGGCCCTGTAGTGAGTCTCTTACAGGCTGATGAAGATGATGATAAAATAGAAGACAGGCGGGGGCCTGTGTGTGTGACGATGTGTCGGCTCTAACGGCGTTTTGTGTACTGCTGGACTGTTGTATGTATGAAAATGTAGGAAAAGAATTTGAATTGGCGACAGAAGTTAATTAGCTCAAGAAAATTAACAACAGTAAATATGTGACAAAATAGATAGGAAATAAACATCACGGAAAATATAATAATAAATAATTTGTAAATATATTATATAAGATTAATATTGGAACAAAGAATAAAACTTGTATGTGTTGCTCTGTAAACATAGACGGTGTTATTACAAAAAAGTTAAATACGTATTGAACCCTGTACTTAAAAAGGTCTCATATTAAACGCACCGCGGTCGCTGAATGTTCGCCATCTTGCTCTTTTGTCTCGCTTTGGTTACGTTAGGTTAGACTTGCGAAAAAGGATAACGCGAACTTGCCTCGGGTGAGCGCGGTGCATTTATTAGGAAACTTTTCAAACCAAGTATTTAATACGTATTTAATTTTTTTGTAACAACACGG
>AP028440.1:20404898-20471658 GCA_036509395.1 Antheraea yamamai | reverse complement strand
CTTTATAACTTTTAAGGGTGTCGATTACCTTTATATAGAATGTATATTTGTTTTACCAGTGGATAAACTGTTGCACCAATTGCTAATATGATGCTATAATGCGAGGCACCAGTTACTTGGCATCTCACAACGACTCATCAATACACCTTAACCCATGAATCAGTACTTACAGCTCGAAGACCTTGACCAGCAAATATTTCAACCTCAAATATTAAACACTCTTACACTAATTGCGAGGTAGACGTTACCTGGCACCTCACACCGATTCATCAGTGCATGACCCTAACTGATGAATCTGTATTTACCGGTCCATGACGTTGACCAGCATATTTCAGCCTACCGGTCCATGACGTTGACCAGCAAATATTTCAGTCTACCGGTCCATGACGTTGACCAGCAAATATTTCAGCCTACCGGTCCATGACGTTGACCAGCAAATATTTCAGCCATAAACTTTTTTTTTATACTAATTGTTAAAATGCGAGGCACCCGTTACCTGGTACCTCACGCCAGCACATGATTCTAACCAACGAATCGGTATTTGCCGGTTCATGACTTTGATCAGCAGATATTTCAGTCATCAACTTGTTACATGATATCACAATGATACACGATACTAATCATCGGTACCTATAATCACGTTAACATTTCTGTTATATCATTTTAGTTTAAGCACATATATTAGAAATGTAATCAACCACAAACAGTTTGTGATTAACGTTACTTTAACAGTAACCTCCAAACAGCTTGTGATCAACGATACTTAACTACAGTAACCTCTAATAAACCTGCGTATTTCCAGCAGTGAACAATATCCATATTCAGTTGTGTTAATAGATTTAGTTATAAGTCAATTATATAAATAACCACAATCAAATTCGCTATCGTTAAGTTCAGATTCACAATCGATTGATACGGGTTCGTTAAACACATAACAGAACTACACAGAATGGCTGCTATAGCCTCGTACTTACGAGTTTTCTCGACCACGACACTACCTAAGAACATGGATAGAGTTTTTTTGTGACTGACCTGTCGTAGCTCTTACAACCCTAACCAAATCGCCTTTCTTGTAGCTCATTCCCATTTTTTTTTTCTATCATACAGTTTTGCCCTTCTCTAACAAGGCCCCCATCGCTAAGCTCCAATATTGCCTGGACTCTCCCCGACTTCGGGCGTAACTTCGTTTATTACGTGATTTAGCAAACCTTGAGATGGATTGGTTAAGTTGCGACCAAAAGAAGCTCCGCAGTGGTACCGTGGAATTCATACCCAACTGCGTCATTACCCCAAGGACCGCCAAAATGGTCCGGTTGTATAGTTCCCCTGGGCCATTCGCTTGGGATGTGGCGACAGCGTTAAGCTCGTGCTTAACACCACATGATTGAGTAAACGTTTTACATGTTTAACTAAGCAGGTGCGTCAAAGTAACTAAAATTTAGTAAACCGTATGCTATAACATGGCACGATAGTATTGATAATGGAGTGTAAGTTCACCGGACATGACACCATTCGGTAGTTTGTGATGCGCGCACCTAAGGAAAGCTGAAACATATTTCTTTACGAACCGTCTCATCTTTGAGAACCACACGTAGCATGTAAGCATACTAAAATTTTGTCAAACCCCAAGTGTCCCACGTCGTCATGGCCGACTTTCAATACTTGCCATCTCGCGCCAATGATTGCAAGCCAATCGCCAGTACCGACTGAAAGAACATCTGAAACGTGACCGACGTCTGGCTCACCCACCACTATAGCACCTCAAGGCGTCAACGTGCACCATTTTGCCGTCAGAGCGATATTCTATTGAACGGTCCTAGACTAAGAACTAGAACTGCAATCACCAGGGAGCAATTCGCGGGACTAAGTCGCGATTACTCAGAGTGGTACGCAAGGCATTACAGTCCTTCACTGTAATGAATCCAATGCCTAGTAAATAGTGCTTGAACTATAATATTCTATAGGTTTTGGCACCCCAGACGTGTCCTGTTGTCAAGATACCAGCTGGCGCCCCAGACGTTCTGTTACCCAAGATGCCAGCTACCCCATACTAGCTCGCGTCGGTGTAGAATTGAGTTTGTGGACTAGGGTCATAAAAGTCCTAGGAATTTCCTCACTACCACACCTCCCAAGACTTGCCAAAGGACGCGCTATTAAAGCGAATCGGGGCAACAGATCTCCTGAAGAAGCTCAAGGCCAATAATCAATCTCCTAACTTCATGAACGTTTGTTGGGGCAGGAAACATTTGCTCGTGTCGAGCGTTAGACCACTTTGTGCCAGCAACCGCATCACCTCCTCGAGGCGGGCCATCCCCTCATCGAATGAATGGGCAGGAATTAAAATATCGTCCATGTATATGTCGGCACACGTGCGTGCGCCAGAATACACTCTCCCCATGATCCATTACAAAAATGATACCAATGAGAACTAAAATATTATTTCCTTCTCCACAATATCACCCCACAATGTGCCCCAACTTGTTTGTAACTCACTAAACCACCCATAATAATAATATCGTCATATCTCAACATAAAATGATAATTAACTCACTAAACCATCCATCATAATAATATCGCTAGAATGAACTCACTACACCCCATTATAGTAGTAACCAATGAATTGGTTACAAATCATAACTAATTCGTTTGCATAAATTAATCATTCAGAGTCTCAAATAAGCGACTCGCACAGTACGAGTGTACCGCGCGCCGCCAGAGCCAAGACTGACTCAACAACTCTTTTTTTTTTTTTTTTTCTCTTGAACTGACTACGCTATTGACCTAGCAAGGTCTTAACAGCTTCACCGGACTACGTGACTCAACAACGGTCGATCCGCTCCTTTTATACCGAAACAAGTCGAGTAAATGACGCAATAATGTGGGTAGGCGCCGATATATACCAATGCGTAAGGCGAAGCACAAGAATTGTGAAGGATTTATCCATTGTACGCTGGAATACTGATGATACGTTAACTAGACCGAACGGCATCCTATTATAATCAAGTTGACCCTAGGGAGGTAACAAAAGTAGTCTTCTCGAGAGTCTTCCACTATGGGATCGGATAGTTCCCAGACGCCAAGTCAAGAATAACGAAAAGAGAAGTCTCTGATAATAAGTCTAGCTGGTTGGTGCTTTTTTTTTTCTTTTGTTTTATAGTTTGTTATATAGGGCTCGCGTAAGGACCATTAGCTTCCTTAGGATGCCGCTGTCCGACATATGATAAGGACCAGGGTCAGTTCGTTGAATCAACATCTGTTTCCGGTGTACCTAGATTCTTTAACCCACTCGAAAACAAGATTAATTATTTAACCTTCATCATCATAAATTATTATTAACCTTCAATAAAAAATTATTAACCTTCAATAAAAAATTATTAACCTTCAATAAAAAATTATTAATCTTCAATAAAAAATTATTAATCTTCAATAAAAAATTATTAATCTTCAATAAAAAATTATTAATCTTCAATAAAAATTATTAATCTTCAATAAAAATTATCAATCTTCAATAAAAATCTTAATCTTCAATAAAAATTATTAATCTTCAATAAAAATTATTAATCTTCAATAAAAATTATTAATCTTCAATAAAAATTATTAATCTTCAATAAAAATTATTAATCTTCAATAAAAATTATTAATCTTCAATAAAAATTATTAATCTTCAATAAAAATTATTAATCTTCAATAAAAATTATTAATCTTCAATAAAAATTATTAATCTTCAATAAAAATTATCAATCTTCATTAATATAAATTATTAATGTTCATTAATATAAATATATCAATGTTCATTAATATAAATATATCAAATATCACTTTAAAATATTTTTTTTTCAATTCTCACCACAACCGATTGATGATTCATCTTTGGACGACTGATAACTAATATCTGATTTTTGAACTTGTAAGCCCAGTATGGCTCCGAGTTATATATAAGGCTACCCTTCTCTATAACCAGATGCCAATATTCCGAAAAAGGATTACGCTAGCTAACCGGATCGCCATCACTCCCAATTGACTGTGTCTAATGCTCGTTCCCACGCATAAGACTCCTCACTTAACCCGTTGAATAACATCCGATTGCGTCCGACTATTTTGACTAAATACCTTTCTGTGAAAGTGGCCTAGTAGTACCGGATAATGGATTAAATAGTATTAAATAGTTATCTACTACTTTACTACCAATATCTCCACGTGATCTACTACACTCTGCACATCAATTGTGGCGTTAGCGTTACCAAGCGGGCTATATGGTACGTTACCTATTCCTCTTAATAAAGGCACCTCTCTTACCTTCCAGTCCAATACTAAATGTCGAGCTTCACGGAGTTGGACCAAAGTGCCCTAGTTTCCCAAATCAACCAGACACTTGTTACTAGTGTACGTGTTATTTTGTAAGCGCCTATCTCTGTTCTTAACCTTCAGCTGCTCGTTCGATCTTCTATACGAAGACTTCTATACGATCTTCTATACCTTTTTATTGAGCATTTCCGGTGAGAGTAAAACCTGATACAAAGTTTTAGCTACCCACCCCTGTTGATTTTGGTAAGGCGTAGAATTATCTGACTAAGACAATTAAAGTGAGAGTAAAACCCGATACAAAGTTTTAGCTACCCCTGTTAATTTTGATAAGGCGTAATGAACTATCAGTTTATCGCTCCATCATAGATCTGTGCAGATTCAACTTTGTGAAGCCACGTATCAACTGTTTGATCTTTACATAAACCGGTAACCTATCAGAATCGCTTGTATTATGCATACCCTTAAAAGCGTCAATAGATTTCTCAATTAGCATATTGTCATTTGATTCACGACCACGATTAAGTGTTGCTTCATGGAACGGTATGCGAAGGCGCAGCCTATGCCTAGGCGAGTGCCTCGATTCCGCGCGGCACGTCTCGTGCCACCCTGAAGTACGCAATCGTGTCCTTCTCGAATAGCGTGACCGGGAACGGGACCGACTAATCACCTTACCCTCGACAGCCTGCGGCCGCTGTCATGACTTTCTTCAGGGGAGCGCATACGCCCACGATCACGGCTACGGTTTCGTGATGCATCACGAAATCTTAGTGAAGGCGTCAGTGTTCCATGAGGAGGGATCTTTCGTTCATCTACTTACTCACGGCATCACGGCATCAACGTATATTAACAGAAAAACACTTTAATTAATAAACTGTTCCACTTATTATTATTGCTTTAAATACACAGCTCACTATGTTAGAAACTAAAGTTTCAACAAGCTGTATCAAATACACCTATTTATTAGTATGATACAGTTTAATTGGCCTAATTGGCACTCTTAAGTCTTTACAAAAAAAAAATGTATGCTTGTAGTTACTACTTAAATGTTAAAATCGTAGGTCTATACGTAACAAAATGACGTCTAACTTTTACTTCACTAATCGCAAACTCTCTAATTGAAGTTCAAATAAACACATTCTTTACACGGATCAGGGCAGATAAACGCAATGAAATAAAATTATAAACAACACTTACGTTTTCTACGTATGTTCACTAAATACTTATGCGTATCTCCGATCTTGTTGTGGGCACTAAGTTGCTAATCCCACTTCTGAGATGTAAACCGTGGTAGTTTATCGACCAGTAGCCGAGACTTTTAAACGCAGAAACACTTTATGTAGTACTAAGTATTAGATTTATTACAGTACTGTTTAAATTAAATAGCCTAAACATGGTATAACACATGTGCTTTGTACTCAAATCCTGAATAACGAATAACCCGATATACCCCTGAATGCGCGTTCTTATAGTTTTATCCCCACCGATTCACTTGCTTATGATTGGTCGTCGTAGATTCGACAGAATGACAGTATCTTGACCAATCATAAGAAGTACTTTAAATATAAAACTTCATAATAATGATTAGTAATGATTATACAATATGATAAATAATAATTGATATATTTAGATATTTATAACACTTGCTTATGACTGATCGTTGGGGATTCATCAATCATAAGAAGTACTTTATATACAAAGCTTTATAAAAATGAATCAATATACATTTTTATAACATTTTATTTAGTACTAGCTGAATCCGTGACTTCGTTCGCTTGGAACCTTATTTAAAAAAACAGTTATTAACAAAATCATTTGAATATAGTAAGTTAATTTACTTAAACTACTTTTCTCTCGTACTTAAGTCGCGTCGTCATTAAATTTACAATAACTTTTGATATATTGCACCGATTTCAATGAAACAAAGACTAAATGTTACTCCAGGATATGCTTTATATTTATCATAAGCACAATACTTTAGCATTTATGCGTGTTCATACAAACGGACAGACAGACATTTCTAAAAATGATTGAATTGTATTTTATTACTTATTCCGAGACACCTGCAACAATTGTTTTCACAAAAATCTAAAAAGTAAAGTCGTTAGATTTACATTCTTATTATATGACGTCATGTTTTCCGAGGGTTTTGGAAAATTTACGTTTAATGTTTGATGCGTATGGTGTTGGATTTCGTATTTTGTTGTCTGGTTCGTTTGGTTTTGTCTTGCAATTGTTATTTTTATTGTAAACTTTAAGTTAATAAAATGTCAATTTCCAGTGATAGACAGTAAACTTGCGCTCACTGAACTGGACGAAGATCTGCTGAAGTATTGAATTGGCCCCGATGACCCCCGATGACCCCCATGACCCCCATGACCCCCATGACCCCCCGCCTCACTGCAACGTACGTACAACTAAGCAACAATACACTGTAACGTGAAAAAAAATCGATGTTTATAAAAGAAATATTTTGTCATAGTCTGTAGTTTATATTCTGTAGTACTGTAAGGGATACAGTGGCGAGCAAATTGATTGGATTATATCTATAGATTATTAAAAAAAAGATATAAGTGTTCTAAATTTGCTTTTGTAACTAACGCCTGTCTGTTTAGTGCAATCTCGACATTGTAAAGCTTCGTTGATAAAATTTTGTGATTAAAAATGACTCCATATTGTAATAACGTTATGGAATTAACGTTTTCCATTTTACAAAGTATAATAGAGTATTTGTAGTATTAAAATAACAATTTTGAAATTTATATCGGTCGTACCTATAGTATAATAGCGTAAGTTTAATAAAATGATTCATTAGCCATAGTATAAGTAGATGTGAAGATCGTTCAGAAGTAGGTTTCCGAAAATTAGAATTGTCGACTGCAAGTATCGCCACTTATTGGAATTTGCATAGAAATATTCATTGATAAACGATGATCTGTTTCTGGAACAGGTTCTCTTTTGATAATTGAATATAAATAGAGATTTCAAAATAACGCACTAGTGGCTGTCGGATTTTCAATGTGATTGAGCACTTGGTTTGATATTGTGAGTCACAGTGACTGCCATAGCTGAGATGACTATGCAGTGGGCACCAGGCACTGGCCACCAGGCACTGGGCGCTGTGAGCTAGGCAATTGCCTAATTTGGCTCAATGTAAGTGCGCAAACGGAACGAGGGTGAACCGAAATCTACAGTTAATTCATATTTTACACTATCAGGAACACATGTCGATATTGTGACAGGTTAAACCACTAGGACCTACATAAACTATGGAACTTGTTAAAATTATTTCAGAGAAAAATAACTCGTTTGTAATAAATTAACTAAAAACACTAAGATTATGAGGTTCGAGTGTCGCCTTCGTTTCGCGTTAGATCGTGTCGTGTGACGCCTGTCATGTGACGTCACGTCACGTCACGTGTGTCGTGTGACGTCACATCACGTGTGTCGTGTAACGTCATGTCGTGTGACGCGTGTCGTGCGACGTCACGTCGTGTCGCGTTAGCTTTAAATGATTTTAACTGAAATATAATAGTTTAATAGGTTTGTTGTGAGCGGATTGTGAAACCGCCCTATATTTGTATTTGATTTCTGAATCTGAGAGATTGATTTTATCTTAGTTCTTAATATTTTTAGCTTTTATATAGTTAAGTATATTTCCGTTCGTTTTTTCATCGACTCTTTGTATTATTCTAATCTTTTTATATGAAAAGACAAGAGTTTGTATGAAATAGTGTTTGATAAGATAATGTTGTCGGTGTCGGTGTTAACAGAAAAGTACAATTCCTATTAGGTATGGCGATTCTTCGAAAAATAATCGATTTTTAAGTCGATCCGAATCGTGTTCTGTCGAATGGGTTCATGAAAAAATCGAGATCTAGAGAATCGATTATCCAAAAATCGATCTCTTGAATTTTTTTTTTTTGATGAGCTTTTTTTTTCAAATATAAATTATTGTATGGTTTTATTTTTACCTAAAATAAAAAAATCGAATCACGATTTTGCAGTGTCAGTGATGTTTGATACCGATTAAAATAAACGATTTATCTATGTCTAAAAATCGATTATTCGATTCATCGATCTCAGATCGTCATCCCTAATTCCTATAGAAACATCCACCAAATATATTAACAGTTTCTGTGACACCGGCACCGATGACATATGTAGTTTAGCTTAAATATGTATAGTGTATACCCTATAGCGGTAAGTGTTCACTCGTTTACACGTACACATCACGTCGACGAGATTGTATGCATTTATATTTAAAAGTTAGTATTACTTATAAAAATCGGGTAAGAGAGCTCACAGCACCGACTTTAGTCACTTTTATTTCGGACTCGTTATTTGAGTAACATTCTAAAAAATATTAAGGAATTTAAATTCCATTATATAAAGCAAAAGTAATAGAAAGTAAACTGTCGGTTAATAAAGAAGATAACGTTTTGTACTTTCAGTTATTACACAGGATGATAACGAAGGTGTTAATGTGAGGCTGTGAGGCACTGTGACTGGATGTCGCTTTATATAATTAATCACAATACTTTTCTGTTTGAACTGGTGGTGCCTGATATTTTATTGTAAGTGGATCACATTTTTGTGACTATCTAAAAACATTTCGATTCGAAACTTTTCGACTATATTCTTATATGTAAGTTAATGTCCTGATTATTATTCAAATTATTTTTAATTGTTGACTATTAGAACGAGATTTTTTTTTAATAGGGAAATGTGTCATATCGTATTTGTTAAGATTAGTTTTTTTTTTTATATAATCGTGTGTGTAACGCCAAATATTGTTGTATGTGTGTTCGAATTTAAATGGTTCTATCGATATCGATGGTGATGTTTATCATCGATATTCATATCGGAACATTTTCGACGATTGTCCGTCTTTTAATAGCGTAATTAATGCTCATCACAAGATTTTAAATAAACTTAACGTGGTTACGGTGTGCTTTTGATATTGGCTTTAAGCGTCGTGTTAATGTCATTCGAGGATGGGAAGGCTAATCGACTAACGTGCTATGATAGCTTTTACACGTTAGTCAATTAACCTTTCCAAAATCAATATATTGACGATAAAACAGTTTACGCTCAACGTGTCTGCCCTCTATCGATATTTCGAGATAGGTTTTTAATACTAGTGACGATGTAACCGGAGATGGTTCTCATGATACAGATACTGTAGGTCCGTTCAAGTATTACAAGCAGAATTTCTGTAATTTCTGACCGCCCCCTCCTTCAGATCAGCAAAAATAATCAATGCTCTTACCCTCCCCTATGCTTACGTGAACATTAAAGTTTTTGCAAATTTATTCTGGTTAAATAAATAAATGCTGCTGACGTAATCACCATTCAAACCCCCCGCCCCCCATGTCATCTAAAACAAGCAAATCAAGAAACCCCACCCCTCACCAGTGCTTACGTTATTGTTGAATGTTCTATGAGATAATTCGGATAACAGAAGTGAGTTCTCGGCTCCGTCACGTCTATAGATCTCTGTGTGTGCTCGTCTTCCTTGATACTGCCACGAGGATTGTCTCTCGTTACTAAAACTACTATTAGAATTATTTTTATTTAACGAATGTATGACGACATTCAACCATAAACAATCATATAAAAGTTGATAACCCTGAGGTTATTCTGCAATAAAGTTGATATTGTGATGCGGCTGTCTCGATAATCATGTACTCTTATACTATCTGCTCACTTTTTTATTAGAAGAATGTCTCCATTTAGTGAATTCCTAATGAATTTAATTATTTTTACAAATACTGCTCAATTGTTTCAAGTGTATGGGAGTTGAGGTGCTACTCCGGTGTTGCACCGCGACCCGCGACCGGGACTTAAGGCCAAATTAGTGTTCACAATAAAATTGCTAAACAATCTTGCTCTTTGTTTTTAAAGTGTCAAAATTTAAATAATTCTTCGTCGTATTATATGACACGAATGTTAGACTGTAAAGGTGATGTCGGGTGCATGTCGCGCGCCACGAATAGTCGTCAGTAGGTGTTGTTTATGGGATTCCTACGGTGCAGTATAGTACTGATATGTATGTGTTAGCGAATGTAAGTTAGAGTAATGTTATTCCAATGTATCTTTCTTATTACTGTAGTGTAACCAAATATATAATGAATTTTTGTAATAGTCCCCCATCGCGTCGTGCGCCGCGTAGGCTGTGCGAGCGCACAACTTGGTGCGTTCACAATTATTATTGTCAAATAAAACATTTAACCATCCAAACACGTTGTATTTATTTCTTTCTCTCTTTATTTAATCATTGATTCCGAATAAAATAAAAATCTAGAACTTACGATTATTAAACTCAATAGTTAATTCATGTTTTAAGTTTTTTTTATTGATAGAAAATTACAACTCATAAAACTTCTAAAGATATTCACTGATAAGTTTAATCTTTTTCGTTGAAATTGAAGTGAAAAGTGCGGTTATAACATAGATTTAACTTTCATTTACGAATAATGACAATATCATTATTCGATATAAAATGCTATGATAGCACCAATTTAACACTCAGTGTACATAACTTTTATACGAATCGGTTTATCAATACATACAAGACATTTTTAAAGAGTGTTCGATTTCCTACAAAATCATGTATCGCTTATTAGAATCCGATTATTAGTTAGTAAACTACATAGTTCTAAAAAAGAAAAGAAAATTTTCCAGTATTATTTATATGGAAAATAGAAACATTAATAGTATTAAAGTTAGAATAATAGTAACTGAAATATTACTGAATAACGAAACGAAGTAAAATAAAAAGCCCTCGTGAAACAAACATTTATTTCGGCATCCCATTCAAACTGGAAACTCAACAATTCTACTCTACGGTATTATACAATAACTATTATCTAAAATACTGTGTTTGTCACATGGATATTCTCGAGATCTGTGCGCTGCGCTCTCCAAGTCGGCTCTCGCTCTGGGGAATATACAATACATTGTTTTTTACACTTATTTTATACATTATGACGCAATCTCATACAAACGAATCTTGTATTTCCTACAGATTGATATCACACAATCGTCTGATCCCTGAAGTCTCCAGTAGAAGTAAACCTTATTAAATTTTGAAGTCATTTATGGATGTTAAAAACATACCATCGCTTCGTCTCGAAAAACAAATCAGTCATTAAAGAACCGGTTATATGAAACGGGTTTATCAATATTTTTCAACTAAACAAGTAATATTAATAGTTATTTTTAGTGAATGTACAGAGAGAAGTCATTTTTAACATCATTATAGTTCAAATAATGATACTTCTTTAATAATCTACTGGCAAGTCGGCAATATACTTTGGAGCTTTGTGGTACATAAACTTACTGAATGTGACACTCATGTGAGTCCCAACAATCAAGGTGAGTCATTCCTTTGGAAACAAAATATTGAACAGCAAAAAATGTTTTTCCTTGACCATTGTGGCGCTCTATAGGACTTTGCGACTCTACAGGAATTATTATTATTTTTCTATATGACCTACAATTGCGAGCACAGAGACACTAAGCATACATCAAGCATGCGACAAGTATGAATTTTGTTAGGAAAATATGGAGGAAGTGAAAAATTATAATCGAAACTACTTTATTCAATTTAGGTCCTGAGAAGGCTCTTATGCACGTCAACGCTACCACCGGTTCGGAAAAAAAACCCAGTCGTTAAGAAAAACCGGCAAGAAACTCGATCTGGTTTATCTTTCGTCATTTCCTGACGTCACAATCATTCACATATTAATGCACCCTATAATATTTCTTAAACATTAAAATGTAAAACATGGAATTACTAATTTGTTTCTAGTGTTTACATTATGTCGTTCTATTCAGTTTACGAAAGTTATTGCGGACACACATTAGATTATGACGAATGTATTGGGAGGGCAGGGTTAGATAGCGTAAGCAAGATTGAAGTGTACTGACATGAGGGCGGATGCTGTGCGGCTCTCCTGTACGCGTCCAGCAGAAGCCTGTCGAGGTCCTCGCGGCAGGAGCAGTGCAGGAACTCGCGGGGTCGCACCCCCCGGAACACCTCCGCTATCGACGGCTTCACGTTGTAGAAGATGATGGTCTGCCCGCGCGAGTGGAAGTCGTCTATCAGAGATTTTATCCCCTGGAATTTACAAATAAATAAAACATACTTATTTTTTATATTCGTATTTTAATTTTTCTTAAAGGCACCTAACAAGAATATGTCTACATGTTGTACTTGAGAGTTAGGATAATTTATACTTCGATTAATGGCCTCAATATTTTTGAATTACAAATTAAATGATTTTCAATGATGATTATCGTTATTAATTGTAAGTTTCATCAGTCTCTAACCGATGGTACTTTACATTAGTTTGTTGACAGAAAATTGTAGGACCGATTGTTATAGGTATTTCATAGATGGCGCCACGTTTTAGTCTTGAATCATAATTTTAATTTAACATGTAATAACTGCACTGTTAACACTGCGTGCCCGGCGCAGCTAGTCTAGATATAAAAATTAATAAATAGTATAAAAAGCCATTATCGCCTCAGTTCCCCTAGTTGTTTTTAACTACGCAACAGATTTTGTTAAGGTTTTCGTAATCATCTAGAAAATATCATATTATGTTTATGGAAAATAGAGTAAAGACGACATATTACAACCAAATTGAACAAACATTTTTAGTTATTTTAATCAATATTGTATTGTAATCAAATACAAAAAGCATTTAATATAAATCAAATCACTGGTAAATTTGGGCTGTGTTAATTAATGTTATGTATTCCCTCGGGAAAAGATCTTTAATGTAAGTGTACTATGGACTATTCAAATGTAACTTATTTATAATAGTAACTCGTAATAGTATCTCGTAACACGTTTACAATAATAAGGAAAACTACTTAATCTATTCGTTGGCCAATCATAAGTGAGTACAATATTTAATCTATACTAATATTATAAAGAGGTAAAGTTTGTGACGTTGTGGCGTTGTAAGAGGTAATCTCGGGAACTACTGGTCAGATTTGAATAATTCTTTCAGTGTTATATAGCTCATTCATCGAGAATGGTTATAGGCTATATATCATAACGTTAAGGCCAGTAGGAGCGGAGCACAATTGAAAAATGTTTCAAAATCGACATGTTTTCTTTTTGAGAGATTCTGCTGTGTGTCAATGTTAGCCCAGAGAACTATTACTACGCGGACGAAGTCGGGGGCAGGGGCTATTATAATCTATATACTAATATTATAAAGAGGTAAAGTTTGTGACGTTGTAGGGGGTAATCTCAGGAACTACTAAACCGATTTTGAAAATTCTTTTACCAAAAGAAAACCACGTTATTTGTGAGTGATAGATATCGAGGAATGCTATAGGCTATATATCATCACGCTAAGGGCAATAGGAGCGGAGCTACAATGAAAAATGTTTTAAAATCAGGGCTTTTTTTCCTTTTGAGAGCTTCCGCTGCGTCTTAGCCCAAAATAACTATTCCACGCGTGCGAAGTCGCGGGCAGAAGCTATTAACTAATTATATTATCTATAATCTATACTAACATTATAAAGAGGTAAAGTTTGTGAGGTTGTAGGGGGTAATATCTGGGGAGTCGGAGAAAAATGGTCTAACGAAAACGTTTCTTACGAACGCTGCCTTAATTATGAGATATATATGATTGAGTTCTAGAGAAAAGTTGTAGCTTGATAATGCCTATTACCGCCCAAGGAAGTGGGCACGGGTCGGCTAGTTATTTATAAATATGAACAAACGAGATGATTTTCTATTAAACGAGAAAATTTGTGAGGACAGACGGATGTTTATTACTCTTTCATATAAAAACTACTGAATGGATTTTCATGAAACTTCACAGTAATGCGTGTAATTTATAAGGCCATAGTTTAAAATGGCTAAAATATACGATCACGATAGTGCGACTTAGAAAATGTTTTGGTTTTTTATGCGGGCATTAATTATGTCTTGTCATTGAAATATTTTATTTATGTTTACAAACTCCATAAATACACCATAGTATAAAAAACTAAGTTGTCAAATAAAGTAAATTTCAAAAGTGTTTCCGAAACTAGCGCGTTGATTTAAATTCGTGATTCAGAGAAGAGAGTAACTTCTTTGAATCTTCGTCATTTGGATTACTAATAAATTATGTAAAATATTTTATGAAATGTTTATAATTATATTACTGTTATTTTCTAATTTTAAGGATAATTTAGTTAGTTTAGGTCCAGTCGTATTTTGGTAAAATTCTGAGTAACTTTGATCCTAGCAAATCTATACTAGTTACTCGTATCAAATCCAAACCATTGATTTTCTTGAAGAGTATCAAAATTATAAAAAGTATGATGTGAAGTATTTACCCTGGATACTGGCAAACCCAAATAAAACATCCTGGAGTGTATAATTTACCCTGCAAGGTAGCATGGTGTAAGGTGAATTGATTGCCGGTTAAACGCCGGTTGATTTCTGTTTGGGGTCACATGAAATCCCTAGTTTACGACGTCTCGCCGACGTTGCCATCCGCAGAACAACTCAAAACAAAAATTATAAACGCTGAAAATGCGATACGAAATAATTTCACTACTTCGGTAGTTAAATCACAACTCAGAAAAAGAATGCGAGTTTGCGTACGCAATAGGGGAGGGAAGTCACTTGGAGCAAGAACTTTAATTAAGCTAAATTACAAAACGTCTAAATTGTTATTACTTAATTGTTACTGGTTCTAAATTTTATTTTAAATTTGTATTTTTTGTTTTATTTACATTGGGTATTGTTTTTAATTTATTTTATGGAGATTTTAAAGTACGACCTTAAGTTTAGTTCGAATACGAATTTCCGTCTGCTTCCTTCATCATTTTTCAGTTTCTTTGAAATATGTTGCTATATTTAAATACGTTGTTATGCATTGTTGGAGAGCTAAGAAAACGGTTGTTTTTAAAATAATCTGCAAGCCAAGTTTCATAACGTTATTTTTTGTTTTTAAGGCATGTTAGTGGTAAAAAATCTCAAAAAAATATTAAGATAATCGTTTCGTCTCGCATCTTTATTCGGACCGATAGTTGTACTTTTAATATTGATAAATAACCAATCAGAAGAGAAAATGAGATTTAAATTGATACTTTTTTTAAATAAATTTTTGATCTCTCATTTGCTACTTATTTAGAAAAGGCTAAAAATCATGATAACTCAAGAATGGTTCACTGTTGCATAATGCACACGGGAGTTAAAATTATTACAAATAGTCACCCCTATCATCTTCTGACGGGAATACGTCGAATAACCAATTACCCTGTATTGATACAAACGTTGACGAAGCTGCGTGCGACTACTATTTATTTATAAGAGAGTTGTGAAATGTAATCACAATAGGAATAAGATGAATAAGTAGTGGTTATTGGAGTATGCAAAGGTGTACCTTAGCGGCGGTGAAGTCCGCGGCCTGCACGTGCGTCGCGTCGATGACGAGAGGCGCGCGCCGGTCCCCGCGCGCCGCCGCCTTGCGCAGTGCGCGCCGCACGTACTCCGCGGAGGGGAACGCGAGCGCGCGGTCCACCACCGCCACCACGTGCTCTACCCCGCTGCGGGACTGACGACCACACTTACACAATACTAACTGGATTTTTTTCATCTTCCTACGCTATTGGCTTCACGAGCTTTTCACAGCTACATCGGACTACTTATGCGAGCGTTTAAGGCATTTAACTTCAAGCTCAAGGTTGTCCGGGAGGCCGAATTTCGGCTTGGGCTGTTGCCTCGGATGCAACTTCACGAATCTGTCGAAGCTATACTCTTTACCTCAACAATGTTGTTAGATATATAGCTAAACGTATACGTCACATCGTTTTGAGGTATGAGATGTCATACACAATTTCCGTCCTTTCCTTTTGGTGTAACTTTTGTCGTGTGAACTATAATATACAAATCTTAAAGAGTCTTCTGTGCTTACATTATCAAGTCCACATTTTGCTAACAGTGTTAACGATACATGAGAGTACATTTCATAAGACATTATAAAAACAAATTCCTATGCAAAAATAAATTTTCAGTCTCATTAACAAGTTTTTTTTTGTTTTTTTTCTCGAACTGACTACGCTCTTGACCTAGCAACAGCTTCACCGGACTACAACTCATTAACAAGTATTTACAAAATGAAGATGAATTCAGAGTGACATCAAGTCTATCGTACTGACTAATTTGAATCTTGTAGCAAGAAACCAATGGTGTTTGGTTTTAAAAAACACCCACCTCATCTAACAAGAGCATATGGAGACAATCCAATAGACTGTATTAACTATAGACATATTAATTTAAAAAAAAAAAACAAAAGTCTAGACTTCAAAATCACCGAAATATATTTTAATTACATAGCTAATGAACAATGAGTATCTATTAATAAGTCAAAACTTATTTTTATACGTTCTCTATTTTTTGTATAACAAAATTCAAATATTATATAGCGTATGTCGCTTCCGACGATTAAGACAATCCGAACGACACGTTATAAGTTACAATCCATAACACAGCGCCGCGGACCTATTGCGTTACAAAAACGTACTAACAAAAAATATACATGTACTGTTTCTGCGCAGTTATATAATAAGTCGAAATAGTTAAAAATAAAAATGTATGGAGAATTGATTATTATTGTTGTTTCTTTCATGATTGCCAACATGGTCAAATACGACTAAAAACTTTCTATTTTGTAATGACAATTATAGTTAGATAGTGTTTGTGCTAGAGAACACGCTACTAGCTGAAGAGAAATATGACATTTGTTAATTAACAAAATTAAGATAACTCATACAAAATATGTAACAAAGTTGTATGTCCAACTGTTATATTAACAAGTTTCTTAGATGAGTTAAATAACACTACTTATCAGTAAATGTTTAGGGACTTTATTGTAAAGCCTAACACTATTACCTAAGAGACTATTACTGGTTTTGCTAAGTCTGAAACATGGGACGACCAGTTTGTTAGTTTCTAGTATTTATATCGTGCCGGTCCTTTACAAAATGCAGGTTTTCAAAGTTTTTACGGGCATACATTAAATTATCAAGAATATATTGGGAGGGCAGAGTTAGGATACCGAATTCCTGGAACTTCGTTTTTAATGATTCGCGAGGTCCCATATCATAATATATATTACTCGAATTGCCCGTTTTTATAATAAAAATATAGTGTCTACCTCAGCAGCCGTCCCCCACAGTAGAATAACATAAGACATTAGGTTATGGAAGTAAGTGAAATAGACTAACCTAGCAGTGGCAATATTTGTAAGCTGGCGAATTTGACGTAAAGCTATGCAGCCGAACTTAATCGGTTAGCTATTTTTTTAATACGAGGGCCTCATTTTACTTTAGAATTTAGTGTGATTCCCAAGAATACAGCATTGTCAACTAACCCTACCAAATTCCCTTCGATCTTGATTCTACTATCAACCTGTCTAACATTGGGTAAAGTAAATCTCATACATTTCGTTTTATCTGTATTTAGCAATAGGTTATTTAACGCAAACCAATGACAAATTTCATTTTCAGTATTATTTAGATGCCCAACCTCTGAATCCATCCGTTTCACTTTAAATATAAGTGAAATATCATTTGCAAAAAGTACCATGTCAGCTCAGATATTAACCATTAGCGGTAGATCATTTAATTATATTAAAAACAAAAACGGCCCTAAAATAGAGCCCTGCGGGACACCAATTCGCGCAAACGATCCCGCAGACGTTACCCCATGTATGCTAACTTTCTGACAACGATCTTGTAAATAAGTGACTGGAAGGTTGAGAGAAAATCCACAAACATCATAGTGTTTTAATTTAAGAATAAGCGTACTATGATCAACACAATCAAAGGCCTTAGACAGATCGCAGAACACACCAATTGCATCATGCGAATCCTCCCAGGCCCTCAATATATAACTTATAAGCGTTGCACCCACCTCAGAAGTCGATATCGATTTTATGAAACCAAACTGTCGAAACGAAAAGAAAATTTTGCAATCTAAAATATTCTACCAATTGTTTGAGCATAATCATTTCAAAAATTTTACTAATAGACGGAAATACAGAAATAGGTCTATAATTTCCAAGATTACTTCTGCAGCCTGATTTAAACAAAAGAACCACTTTGCTTACTTTCATTAAATTACAGAAGGTTCCTTTTGCTATACACTGATGAAATATATAAACCAAATGTGGTGAAATAGTGACAATTAAGGACTGTATTACTGACATTCCCTATATGTCTTCGGTGTATTTTAAATTTAATTGTTTGAAGATCTTTATTGTTTCACCTGCACTAATAGATGAGAACTTAATTTTGAATTTGTAGGTGCACTTATATTTTTTAAAAGAGCGGCAGCACTGTTGATGTAATACGCTTTGATATTTGTGAAGGTATATTAATGAAGTAATCTTGGAAAACAGTTGCTACCTCTGAACTGTTTGAAATACGTACTCCATCGAGACTTAGATTAAATGAGTTATCATTTATTTTATTTTTTCGTAATTCTTTAATTATTATATGCCAGATACTTTTGGTATTATTACTAGACTTGAAAATTTTATTTCCTAAAAATGTTGCTTCGGCAGCTACACAAACACGTTTAAAGACTTTAGAATAATTTCTAACTATAATATAATAACTAATAAGCTGAAATTATTCTCTATTTGTTAGTGATCTCTTATTATAGATCGTACAATCGATTTCTACTTATTTTAATGCCTGTAGTTGCCCATTTACTAAAACTTTTTTTTTCCTTACACTAATAACCTTTCTTGGGCAACGTTTACTAAATTCAGTGCTTATGATATTAAATAAGCTAGCATAGTCACTATCTGGATCTTGACTAATAAAAGTCTTGAAAGATAAATTTTGTGCAATATTATGATTTAAAAGACCTAATCTATTTTTGGATATAAGCCTAGTTGTTTTTTTACAGTCACTGCTGGATTTATTACAATTATTTTAACAAGGAGTCCTGTGTGATCAGACCGTATCCCCGTAATAATACTACCGCCAATGGTCTTGAAATCAGTAAAGATATTATCAATACAAGACACAGTTTGAGACGTACATCTAGCATTCGATCTAGATAACGATGTGAACATAGTGACCTCTGGCGACGTACTTAAAATATCTATATTATAGTCATCACAGACTAAAACTTGCTTATTACTGTTAAATATTCTTATTAGAAATTACTCCTTTTTTTATAAGTTATCTAATCATAAATTTTAATTTCAATTACACAATAAATAATAAATAGAATCATTCAGATCATAGACGCATGTTAAAAACTGAGCACAATATTTATTTAAATCATTGAATCATTTTGAATTGAGCCCTGGGCGTCGCCATATTGGCGTTGGCTGCTCTGCCGAGCGACTTTCACTTTACCCTTACTCCGCAGCCGGCTGTAATGCGACATGCGATACATGGACGAAAAACTTTCAAGCGATGGAAAAAAAAGCTTCACTTTAAACTATTGGAGTTTATAAATTGTATAAAATACGGAAATAGTATAAATAATCCCAAATTTTGAAAATGTGATAGAACTCACGACAGCCGTGGTGACCTTCACGGAGGGTCTCGCGGACGCGTACAGCAGGAACACTAGGTTCACGGCGATCCCAATCACGATGCCCAGTTCCAGCCGCAGCATCAGGCACGTACCGAACGTCACCACCGCTGGGATTATGTCCAACTCTGGAAAATATTTACTCAGAATATATATGTCGGCGCAAATGCCCGTTTTACCGTCAAAAACATCTTTTTTTTTATTAGTACTGACGTAAATATTACGCGCTACCATCTAATACAAAGCAAGTCTATAAAAAGCGTAGTAAAAACAGAGCGGGGTTCCAGTAGTCCGGTGAAGATGTTAAGGCAATAAAGGCAAGGTTGGTTGCCCAATAGCGTAGTCAGATCGAAAAAAAAGGAGCGGGGTACAGTCTTGTGCAGATTGTCTGACCGTTTACATCTCTACATATATTCGTAACTATATACAGTAGCGGATTACTGTATCGGCTATCGCTCTATCTGTCGCCCTGACATATATAATGGAGAAAACTATTTTAATAAAACTGACACGTCGAATTTAATCAACTAAAGTGGTAAGGATTTAATGAGTATTTCTTTTATTTGCAAAAGCCTACTTGAAACAGATAGGAATAGGAAACGAAGAATCGGTCTTTACTTTTCGTTCTCCATATTGGTTTGAAGACATGAAGCTCCATCATGAAGACAACGGCCGCGATGATAACAGCCGCCAAGGAAGCCTTCGGAATGTAGTAGAAGTACGGAGTAAAATACTGGAATATGATAACAAATAAATGGTTAATGTAATTGCAATAAATCATGAAGCTAAAACTTAGGTTCAATATCTGTGTTAAAGTAATAAGGGTTCGAACTCGATCGAAGTGTACACATCACAGATATACTCCTTTTGTCAGCTTTAGCGATCAGCTAGTGTATAATTTAGTTGGCGAGAGTTTTGCAGGCCGGCGTCACTGCGCCGACTGATTAATTGATTGTATTGATTGATCACTTACTGGATTGTACTTTTGTTGGTGGTCGTTGTTGTTTTCGGGTTATTAAATTTTTTTGAAATGAATAAGATTCATAGCTTTTTCTATTCTGTCAAAAATATTGTATTCTTTCTCAAAATATCCCCCCTTAACTTCAATAGACTTTTCTGTAATTTTTTTTCGATCGTAACTGTAAATCTTATTTTTGTTAACTGTCACTATGTCCCGATCCGAATTTGAAGTTCTTTCGTTGAATTTAGTAAGCATGACATAGAACTAAGTGGCGTGTTCCGTTTTGGAGCCTCCGTTAAATTGTCAGGGACCACAGAGGATCGGGATCACTCATAGAGTTTTTTCACACCCAAATAGTACTGTACGCTTGATGATGTAATGTATTTGACTCATGCTTGTGCCTAAGTATGCCTGAATCTTATGATAGGTCACATGCCTTCGGCCATTTCGATCATTCGAACAATTACGATGTCTTCGTTGTTCATACCTGTAGACGAACGACCATCCCGAAATTCCTTCGTCAGTAAAAATACATTAATATACGACCACGTTATTATTTTGTAAAACGGGTATAAAAGATCTTGTTGCATGGTACTTCATTGCCAGATTGCCTGAAGCCGGGAGAAACACACAACACACGAAAATTTTCAAGAGTTAATCCATGGTAACGTAGACACGTAATATTTAAAATGGCACCAAAATCGTTCCGGAAAATTTTAGTTCATCCTATTGTATTATGGTAAAAAAATCATTACACTGTGTTTACATTTTGCGAACTTCAATACGATTGTGTAATTGCTGTGAACGGTTTTCTCATTAAATAAATACTTTTATATTTGTGCTTAGTGTAATCGAATGTTGTATCGCAAGTGTGTAGATTGTTGTGGAAGTGTGGTGTAGGCGTGGGGGCGGCGCAGTGTAAGCCGAGCACCTGCAGCGCGAGCAGCACGAGCGCGCCGGTGTAGAGGCCGCCGGCGGTGGAGGCGACGCCGGACGCGTGGTTGACGGCGCCGCGGGAGAGCGCGCCCGACACCGGCATGCTGTGCACCAGCGCCGACACCACGTTGCACACGCCCAGCGCCACCATCTCCTGCGTCGCGTCCACCGCGCGCCCCTCGCCTGCCGCAACACACCGCTGCCTTACTCCCTTCTCACGCACATCCTTCAAACCTTACCTTACCTCTACTACCAGAGCGATTGTGTCACTACCAGAAATACATTGCCAATATGCCGAGAGAAATTGCAAATCTAGGAGCTAAAATGCTAGGAGTCTATTTATTATATTATATTTATTATTGGATCAATATATGAACGATGGTGACGGTCTGGAAATGACACCCCTCTTTGTGCATCCAACAAAAATGAAAGTAACTATCTATCTCTGTAAAAATATTTATTATGAAAAGATAATCAAGAATGAAAAATGATATTTTTATGAATGATAAATCTTTACAACTTGCGTCAAAATTATGTCATATGTTGCACATTGCTCGTACACAGGTGGACAACGAAAAGGAAGGGCTTTTATACCATACCTGACATACATTTCTCCTGAACGATAATTGTATCAAGAACCCAAAAAAGTTAATAGTCACAAGAACGCAAGGCATTAACGAGAAGTCGGTGACCCAATAAGTACACGATGGAAAGGGGTTGTAAGTCGGATGCTAGTAACATTCAACTTGATTACGTCAACAGACATTACCATCTCACAAAATCTGGAAAGCTATAGAAGTCGTATTTATTTTGTGATTGATACACTAATTATAGGTCTCCATAAAAATAGTATTTTTCTAAATAGTTTATCAGAAAATACTCACTAAAGACTTTTGCTAGAGCAATGTTTTCAAGGATAGAAAGCAGAGGGACCACAAATATTGCAGATCCGAGGGTTGAGGTCATCTCGACGAAGGTGTACGTATGGTTACCAACGGTGGCTGAGAAAGGCGGCAGAGATACCTCCGGTAGACCTGGTTTCACTTCACCTGCACCAATCAAATACTTACTACTACCAAAATATATATAATAATTAAGGTTTCATAAAGGAATTAAATTTCAAACGGCATACAAAACTGTCGTCGGAATCTGGTAGCCTAAAGTCCAGCTGATCACTTGATCAAAATACTTATTTTGACCGATGGAATATCAATCTAATGAACCTCCGGCGTGTACCAATGAATTTTTCAGAATTAGCTTAATTTTACTAATTTTAATTAACAGCTGACGGTGAAGGAATACGTCATAAAGAACTCTAAATTAATATATCATAGGCTGGTGTGGTGATAATGCCCATGGCTTTAGGACCCTGCCAATGGGTCTCTTACAAACTAATATGATGATATAAACACTAGATACGACACTGGAATTCTGCACCCAAAATCATTTGATAATTTAAATAAAATGGAAGAAAAAGAAAATAAATGAAGAAATTATCTTGATAAAATCATTCTCATAAATCTAAAACATTGTCTAATTCAAATCGTTAATAATTTTTTGCCTGTCATCGTGTTTCGACAGTGGTCTATGACGGGCAGCCTTGTTTCTTGGTTTCACGTGTAATCTCTTTTTCGTCCACGTTACCAATATCAGGTAAGATTGTGCTGACACATGGACTCGTAAAAGAATTAAAAACAAAGTTTTGTAAGTGACCTGTAAGTACAAAGGGCGTCGTGTTCTGCGTATCGAAGTAGTAAGCGAGTGCAGCGCACACCAGCACCACGGTGATGTTCCGCGTCGTGGAGAGGAACCACAGCGTCTGGTCTACAGCGCTGCGTAGCCTACGAGATCGCTCCGACCCTGACGTCTCCTCTTTTGAACTCACTTTTATGTCTTTCACTTTCTGTAGAAATAAAACATACATAATTTATTTCGGTATGAAATTTGTGAGGATTGCATATCTAAGAAATAAAAGACAATGCCTGAAGGACATATTATTCTAGTCACAAATATTAAACAAATCCAAATTGGGTGATTTTCAACAGCTTGTAATTCAGCAGCAAAATGGTCGTACTGTAAAAAAACACAAATTGTAGCCTTTCAGTGCCTAGTTATTGATTCGACAATGAATTTTATTGTATCTATGGTTTCCGAGGAATCCTTGGAACACCTTTTTTTACGGCCATTTGCTTCCAAATTACAGCCTGTTAAAAATCACCCAATTTGGACTTATTTGATATTCCTTGATTTTTGTGATTGTGTACTTTTATGAATTACGAGTTCAGTTAATAAATAACTGTGATTATAATCTAGCACGTGATTTACTTTGAAAATTACTTAAAACAACGTTAAGAAGTAATAAGTAGTAATAGTAGTTCTATAGCCGCTAACAACAAACTATCTGCTATGTACTTGATGATAATTACACTGCAAACCCAAAACATCAGCGACCAACGAGAGTTCTACAGATGCCGAGTAGAGACAGCCCAATAGACAGTTTCAGTAACGAGTATGCCGCCATGGGTATGTTGGTCCCACCCATTTGGGTACACCCCGCTTAGTTACTGTACCCACGCCTACTTACGAATGCAGATGGTACACCTGGGTGTATGATCCTCACGGTTCAGTCTGACAAAATTTTTGCGTCCTATCACCCATATCGAAAGACTCATAGTACGACCTAACCAAGTTCTTCACGTGTTAAGGCAGTACGTATGGTTTAAAGTGGAAAATCTTTACAAACATCATGGATTCTAATTTCACTGAAGTTGATTACATTTATTATCGATTTAGTATGCGCACGCGTCGGTTTGTACACGTCTGTGATAAGAGAATTAATGCGGTTGATTTATCACTTAAATGTTGCATAACGCATACCTTTCTAAGTTTAATTTAATTTTTATTTTATAGTTGTGAATTGGCGATATTTGTATAATATATGAGGGGCCGAAGGTAAAAACTGGCAAGTCACATTTACAAAACATTACAGGAGAGACAATTTAAATATTGAAAGTTTTTTTTTCGAACTGACTATGCTATTGACCTAGCAAGGTCTTAACAGCTTCACCGGACTACTAAGGCGAGCGCTTAAGGCACTCAGCCGATTTTTGTTTGGGTAACCAGCTCAAGGGTGCACGGCACACCTCAGCTTGGCTGTTGCCTGATTCATGCAATTCGCGACCTATCGTAGCTAACCTAAGTTAAGCTAAACTATTCATACATATATGAGTTGTTGAAGCATATATGTGTACCAAGCATACATATCTCAACAACACCTATGTGTATTTTGTATCGGAAAATTTGTAAACTATTTCAGTTCGATAAGGGAAAAAAAGTAAAACCCTTCCACTTTTATGTGTAAGCGTGTATGCGTGCACGTGTGTGAAGGTGATAAGTGTAGTGTTGTTGCAGTGATGTAAATTTTGTGTCACTGTATCGCGCGAGCAGCGCACTCAAGGGCTTCACGCTGAGGGAACGGACCTAGGCTTGAGCCGCTGCCGAGGGGGGCCTAATCTGGTGTGCGGGAGCGAAATTTACCCCCAGACCACGGTGGCGTGATCTGTGGTTACGCGGGCGTGGGCGTGAACACGCTCTGTTTGGAGAGACAGGGTGGTACTGATCGTTCGCTGCCGTTATTTCATCGGGAGGATCGGTAAGAATGTGTCGCGGACGTCTTTTGTAACGCGTAGCGTTCGGTACGGGTTCGTATGTTGCGGCGGATACCACTAACGGACTGGTAAATTTTGAAAGCATTTTATGGTGAACTTGAATAAATGAATTTTGAAAAATGTATGTTAAATGAATTTGGAATTGCTTTTCTGTATAAAATATGCCTAATAATAATAATAACCGACGTTGTTAAGTCACGGACTTAGCTGGTTACCCACTATTAAAGAAGAAATAGAACAACAAAAAACTGTGACAACGTGTTTTACACTTGTTTTTGATAGTCATGTTATGAAACTAGCTATACCCGCAGCTCCGCACGCGGTTTTTTAAATTGTATTAAAGAATTATAAAATTGTGAGACCATGTGCAATTATAGAAATGCTCTTTAAAACAATTATAAGTACGACTCGCACGCCACTTACAGTAACATGTAACGTATACATTAGATATATAAATATTAACAATGTATCAAATTAGGTTTATCATCAGCAACATATTTGGAACCTTAACCCACCTTATAACCACCGCAGTGCTCACTTACACTGTATAATTAACTAATGAAAAAATGACTTAAAGATAGATAATGGTATAATATGCCCATATTGTCAATAAGTAATACGTTTATGATCTAATATCTTATTAGAAAGACCCCTTGTATCTTCAAAATTACTATTAATAATTATAATCTTGAATTGTAAACAGTGAATGAGCTGACGTCTTGAAATTTTGCATAAATATAAATCAAGATATAAAACTGTATATTAGACAACAGTTTTTAATATTTGACAATGTAAATAGTGCTCATTTAAATCGATACAATATTCTCATATATTACTATGGTTACAAAGTTACGTAGACGAAAGCGCGGCAAATAAAACTAAATGGCAGCCAAAATAACCAAAAAGACAATATAATTCAAATTACGTACATAGATACAGATATACGAATTTCAATTATATTTATACTTGGAGTTCAGTACAACGCACGTCTTACGCACATGTTTACAGTGATCAACATATTTTTGCTAAATTTTATGCAGACGAAGTCGCGGGTAAAAGCTAGTCTAAAATAGAATAACCTAAATTACTTCCTATTATGTCAGCTATCAACCAATGAAAGTCCCGTGATAATCAGTCCACCCGTTTAGGAGATAGCATTGCGGATGAAGCCGCGGTTAACAGCTAGTCTAATTTACAGTAGCCTTACTTACTTACAGTAGTTTACGGGTTACTTAACCCGCTGTAATTTTACCTATCTGTCAGTGAAATTCCCGTCAAAATCTGTCCGGCCGTTTCGGAGATTACCCGGAACAAACAGACAGATAGACAGACGGACAGACAGACCGACGAAAATTTTAAAAATTGCATTTTTGTTATCAGTAGCGTGTATACTTTCATACCCAATCAGTATTTTTTTATTTTGATATTACATACAGACACTTCAATTTTATTATATGTATAGATGAGTATTTTTGTGGCCATAAACTACAAAAAATCAATTTGAAAAAAAAAATGGACTTAGCCATTCTTCCCTTTAGCTCTTCGTATGTGTATAGATTTGTTACACGTATGTATGTGGCTGAACTCCTCCTAAACGGCTGGACTGATTTTGATGAACATTTTTGTGTGTGTTCAGATGGATTCAAGAAAGGTTTAGATTCACAATTGGACCCGGTAGGTAGCGCTGTGGTTGAATTTTAGGTTTTTTTATTATTAAGGCAGGACAGTTTTTTTTTCGAACTGACTACGCTATTGACCTCGCAAGGTCTTAACAGCTTCACCGGACTACTAAGGCAGGACAGATTATTATAATAATCACAGGCTAATTTATTGTAATATTCAATCAATCTTTGCTTTTAATATCTTCAAACATACCTAGTTTTGCCATAAATACTGAAACAAACAAAAAAAAAATTATATTGCAAATAACATTTATTACTTTTACAGTCTGTTATTTTAATACATAAATATAAAACAATTTAAAATATAAAAAGCTTATTCGAAGTGGTCTCCATTGGCTGCAATACAGTCCTTTAAACGTTGAGGCCAGTTATCAATAGAAGTACGCACTCTTTCCAAGGGAAAATTGTTCACTGCCAATCGTACGGATTGTTTTAGGGACTCCAAATTATCATGGCGTTTAGAGCAAGCCGTACCCTCTATAAAACTGACCATAAATCATAATCCAGCGGATTAAGATCGGGACTAGACGACAGCCAGTCTTCAGCTCTGATGAAGTCCGAAACGTTCGTTTCCAACCAAGACTGCGTAGACCGAGCTTTATGACCCGGCGCCGAGTCTTGCTGGAAGGACTTTTCGTGGTTATTGAACATGGTGTTGTTAAGGAGTTTCACTACCTTCTTAAGGATGGTATATTGATACACTTGTGCCGATGTTTTGATACCTTTCTCACAAAAGTATGGCTCAGTCAGCCCTTCATAGCTAATACCCCACCAAACCATCACTGAAGTCGGATAGTGCCCACGTTGCACTCTGTCGACTAATTGGGAAGCTTCCTTAGAGCTTTGAGCATAAATACGGTCATTTTGCTTGTTAAAATGTTGCTCAATTGTAAAAATTTTCTCATCCGTAATCAAAATTTTTCTGTAGGACCTCCCTTTGCGTACAGCTTCAGTAGTTGTTTCTATTTTACCGCCCTATTCTTTTTTAAATTATCGGTTAAGAAATGACCAGTACTTCTCTTATAGGCTGCAAGTCCTAAGTCATCTTTTAAAATATGCGACATGGTTCTAGGTGCTATCTTCATCTCCCACGAAAAAATCTTTTGCTTTCGGACAGGATTTCTTCGAATTCTTTTCTTACTGCTTTGACCACCTTTTTCGTATGAACACTACGTGGACGGCCAGATCTTTATCTATCACAAACAGAGGAGGTCACATTGTACCTATTAATAGCCCGGTACAAAAACATTTTACTAATACCAAGCCTATCGGAGACTTTTAAATATTGCATTTGGCTCCATACCTACTTTGTGTAATGCAATCACATCGATTCGGTTCTCTTTATCACCCCACTCCATTTTAATATTACAAAATATTGTACAATGTATTGGCGCCAAAATGAGAAAACCCAATGAATAAACATATAAAAATGACAGATTCCAAATTGAAATGTAATATTTTGTTTATTTTTAATTGTAACAGTATTTATGGCCAGACTAAGTATATAAATAACGTACCGACATGTTCTGGAGAATTCTCTATTCGAGTGCCAGTTTATTATTTTATTGTTATGAAAAGATATTAATCTTATACGTTGTTTTTATCAATTGTAAGATCCAATAATTAATCACTATAATTATTGTTATTGAGCCACTCTTTAATATATTTACAAATTATAATTACGTGTGTTTAAGTGTACCATTACATATATTGAGATAAAAATACACTTGATGCAATATTTATACATGTTCGTGTTGTGAATATATTAAGGAATCTTAAACTGCTACTATACGCACAATAATTAATAAAAATAATAATTAAGACTCGGAGTAACATTGAAAAATATCTATGAAGTGGTGCGATGTTCATAATAGTTGTTTGCAATCATTTACGTAGCAACTTATGCTGAATATTTAGTAAAAAATATACGCTTACGCTTAGGGCGCATAAAAGTAATTTTTACTTACGCTATTCCCCTAGCGATAGTTAAAATTTGAGAATAATTAAACGATGTGTTTTAAAGTCTTTAAATTTTGGATAATCAAACAAATACATAAAAACTCATCCTACCTACCCAACCCAATACGTACATCTTTGTATTAAAACCTGAACCCAAAAACATATTTATTATTACTAATTAACTGTCTACGGAAAAGGTTTAGGCTTATTTTGTTTACTCCACAATAACAAGACTAACAAAATAAACGGATTGGCAATTGAATGTAACATTTATCAGTGTTAACGCTTATCAGTGAAACTTATTATTCACAATACTTCATAAAAATTTAATAGCCAACAAGTGAAAGCAAAAATCATCAAAGTCGTGGGAAATTTACACAGTATGTAACATAAGTGTTCTATATGTAGCTTCACAAAGAATAACGGTATTGGTATTGGAAGGAATTTACATAGTATGTAACATAAGTGTTCTATATGTAGCTTCACAAAGAATAACGGTATTGGTATTGGAAGGAATTTACATAGTATGTAACATAAGTGTTCTATATGTAGCTTCACAAAGAATAACGGTATTGGTATTGGAAGGAATTTACATAGTATGTAACATAAGTGTTCTATATGTAGCTTCACAAAGAATAACGGTATTGGTATTGGTATTGGAAGGAATTTACATAGTATGTAACATAAGTGTTCTATATGTAGCTTCACAAAGAATAACGGTATTGGTATTGGAAGGAATTTACATAGTATGTAACATAAGTGTTCTATATGTAGCTTCACAAAGAATAACGGTATTGGTATTGGAAGGAATTTTGTGACGTGATATCAAGTGAAGTTTTAACTCTAAACAAAGTACATATTTATCTTTACTTTTTAGAAATAAGTATTGACGTAAATTATACAGTACTAATTAATATTCAAAATTATCATGAAATAATAAAATTAATTATTTAAATATGAGTAGAAAAGACACTTGTTATTAAGTTTTGAGTTTAATTTATTTACAAATGTGGATAGTACAACAGTGCGATGATTAATATAATAACAATAGTAAGACAAAGCATACTAGACTGAAACCTACAACGCTTTATCACATCGATACAACTTACACTAAAAAATTAAAATTGTGTAACAGTAAATATTGAGAAACATTTGACAAAGAAAACAATACAGAATAAGAATAAATGAAAAAGTGATAATGAATTCATTTATAAACATTAAAATTAAAGCATGGAAAAGAAAACGAGATATAAAGCTACGAATATATAGGTATAGTAACTTACTCTTAACAGCAATAGTACAACGATGCATGTGACCCCTAGTACTGTGTCCCACAGTCTCGTCTCTCCTATGTGCTCGTACAATCCTGTCCACACCTACACGATTGAAAACATGTCGTTGTATAAAAATAATAGAAAGTATTTCTTGAAAGAAACTTCAGATAACATAATTGTCAAACCACCACTTGGCTTCCCATTTCGCGTGCAGTTCCATTAAAAAATTTAGGATGTGAAAAATTATAACATACGCAAATTATACTGTATGTTAAACGATCGGCCATAAATTTGTAAAATACATAGGCTTATTACTTGGAAACGTAGTTTGTGATACACTAAAATATAATTTATACAAAATAGTCGTCACTTCTTAATAGAATTTTGAACATAGACAAATTATCCTCAAGTCAGAGTGAAATAATTAAATAGATTTTAATTTCTTCATAGGTTTCTATAATCGTTCAGCTATGTATTACATATGGTAGACGATTAAAATTAATTTTGTATTTCCAGTATTTTTTTATATTGTGTGATTTTGTTGTCGGCAGTATTATTTTAAGGCGTAGCGAGTGAAGTTGCGGCGAACACAGATGTGTTATAGAAAGGAATCTTTTTTTTCCGAAATGACTACGCAAATGACCTCGCAAGGTCTTAAGAGCTTCACCAGACTACGAGAAAGCAATCTAAGTTATTTAACTACTCACAGCTTAGGGCGAAGGTTACTCTAGTGAGGTAAGCAACAGATAATAGGATCTTTCAAACGTTTGCGAGTACGGGATAATAATGTTGTTTAGAAATTACAAATCTCTGCATGTAGTATCGGGTATTTTATACTTTAAACAATACGTCAAGATTTAAAATAAGTTTCCAGAACGCAATAAGAATAAAAATATTTTTGAAGTATTTAAAGTATAAATATAATACTTAGGCGTTCTATTTGACATTTTAAGATTATATTCATTTACTAAATACCTAGAACTCTTCTTAACAATACATCACAACATAACAACATTTTCTACAAGTCTTATAACATTCTAGCTGGATATAAAACAAAAGTGAAATATATTGTAATTGAAAAAATGTGTCAAAAAACAACGCTTTCTCACATAATATAAATTATAACAAATTGTAGTTAGGTATTGTACCCCAAGATCGAAGGTCATTCGAAAGTTACGGACCGCGCGACCGGACCGATGAATCGCTGTAAAAAATATTAAATAATGCGAACAAAAAGTAATTACTTATAAAAAATCGGTGCAAAAACGAAACTTAATATCTTTCGTAATAAACACTTAAGTAACCATATTGTTAGCTTTAACTCGAACTAATTATATGCCTTTCAATCTTCATGGTCTCCTAGTACCGAATCTTTTCTGGTCATAATTAATGAGATAAAGCGGGACTATATCCTGATGAAAAACCCGTCATGACAAGCCTTACCTGAAGAAATTTTCCACCTGGAAAACTGAGACCCAGTATATCCTTGATCTGAGTGGTGGCGATTATGATCGCGGCCGCTGATGTGAACCCTACAGACACTGGACCACTGATGAAATCTATCAGAAAACCTGTGGAACGGTTAAAACATAAACATCAAATAGCCGCGAGAGATTCACGTGCCCATTGTTATCCTATGCGAATATTTTATATGTTGATGCTATATTTCTACAGTGCTAGGTATACCTTATCCTCATATTTTAGAATATACACAAAATAGTAAAATATAACACATGTTTACTAAGTGTTTACCGTAAAATCTAAGCCTCCTGCAATTTGTAAGCTGGTTCATGTACATGAAAAAACTACCAAATTTCCGTTCTACTGTTCAAGTATTTATGAATTATTCAAAATTTGTGTATATTTGCCTATTTAAATATCAGTAGTAACAATATAAAAAATAACCATGCTGTATTAAACCTAAACGCTGTGTCAATCCTGGGCGAGCGTGCGATAAACTATTGCACCATAACTACTTCGTTATAGCTTATTCATATACATAACAATGTCTTTAAACTAAGATGACACAAATTATTTCCATCACTCATGTTACAACTCACAACAACAATACACAATTAGATGATAGACTATTGTAGAAAATAAGTAACTTGGCAGGAAATGGGAGGGATCAGTTTCCTGTCTCTCATACAACTGATTATTATATATAAGTGTAGTGCTATATTTTTATTGGCTGTAACAAATGGGTTTTCATACAAAAGGTAGAGAACGACATTTGGCGGATTACACTAAACGTGACGTCAAAAGTTTCGCAGCTATTTGTTTGTCATTTTGAAATTCAGAACTCCAACTGTTCTGAAATATGCATAGTACAGCAAATTAAATTTTTAACGGTCTGACGAAAAGTATGCAAAATACAACTGTTACACTAATTCTGTTACCTACTATAATAATAAAAACTAGACTTTCTGTGACAATCAGTTATTGTTTTTGTTGTAGGTACTCCAAAAAGAAAATAGGTTTCGTGATTCAATATAATTCAGTCGAAAAGTTTTTGATTTGATTCCGATAGATGGCGTATAATATAATTGTACTATTACGTTATCATAGTCAGAGTTCTCCAAATATTAATTAAATTATATGTTAGACAATATAAGTGGAACCCTAACAGCCGCAGAGAGCACCAGCTAGATCAGATACATTCCTTTCTAAAATATATGAGCTTATAAGTACGTCAGTGCATTTGTTCGTCGTGGCATTTTATTTAACAAGGTGTATCGTTTTGACCTTTTTCGTTTAATACGAATCGTATGTAAGTGGGTGCACCTAAATTCCTCAGTTGATCACGAAACATCTTTGCCGAATTATAATTCCCACTAACAATGATTTGGCATACAGTATTAATATTGTTTGAGTGGTCACGATTTAAATTGCATAACCGAAGTGTTTTTTAATTCTATTTTATAATAACACTAGTTTGCGCACATTAACTCCTGTACTGTTCAGTCGATTGTCACGAGAATTCTTTTGTGTAGACATATGAAGATATAGAATATTAACGTAATTTCCATCCTTCACAATGCACATCTAACACATAAAAATAGTCATGTTACCGAACTATAAACCAAATATATATTGATACGAGCAATGAATAGTTTTGCTACAACTCCACTATGTATTACATATATATTATAAGTAAGATGTTACGGGCTTATCACCATACATATGTAATAACTTTTAATTACAATTACACAAAGTAACAATATTAAAAGAATGAAAATATTAAAAGCGATTTTTTGTGTTACTGAAATTTTCAATAACTTATTAAATTAACCATGTATGAAATAATTCTATATTTAATATAATTTCGAAAGATATAACAAAGTTAATGTTTTTTGTTGTTTTTCTATTTGTTCACAAAATATAAATAGTTATCAATAATAACAATATCGTATAGTAGTTCTGAACCCGATTCTGTGTTTCAACATGTTTGTGAACGCGTGTACCGTATGTCTACATTATTTCGCTACACAAACCTACACAATAATGTGCTTTTATATAAATAACACACATATTTGTATTACAAAACACACACGTTATCACGGATTCTATACATTTCTTCAGTTATTGTAAGGAATGGTAACTGTTTATTTTTATTGTTATAATATGAGTCAGAATATAACATTGACATTTCACAACAGTTCACTGCGAACATTACTATTTAACGTCACAAACACGTTTAAAATGGAGAAATAAAGAATTTCAAAATACCCTATTTTGATAACGACATAATATTATTTAGATTATATACGACTATAATGATATCTAAATGATCTATTACTATACGCAGGCCCGATTCCAAAGAAAGAAACAGTCAAGCCATACATTTGTTCACGAGTCGGTGGTGTCGTGAGAACGAATCGCCAAGTGTTAAGATTTTCTCAAAATGTTTCATTTATTCTAAGCCAATTATAATTCTAATAATACTAATTGTAAATTAGTAAAATTAATTTCTACAAAAATTCTCCATTCTACAGACGTTCCACTAATCTCTTCTCAACTGATTTTATTATAAGTAGTATATATATAGCGATATATATATATATATCGCTGTGCCCGCGACTACATCCACGTGGAACCTGATGTACAAAACAATGACTAATAAAGTCATCTGAACGTATTTAGTCCATTTGTTTATGTACTTTTCTCTCATACTTAAGTCGGGGCGCCATTAAAATTACAATAACTTTTGATAGAGTAGACCGATTTTAAATAAAGAGTAAGTTACTCCCGAGGATATGCTTTTGCAACAAGTTTTTTTCACAAAAATAGAAAAACTACAGACACGTTAGATTTACATTCTTATTATATGTATAAATATGTGGACTTACCGAGTTGTAGAATACCCATAATCAGCTCAACACAACCGGACAAGAAGGCTAGAAGTACAGCAAACTCCGGTCCTAGCCCGTGCAGGTTTTCCCTGGTGAGTATAGCGGCTATGGCGGTCGGACCTATTGCGGAATCTTTCACGGAACCAAAGATCGTGTACACGAAACAAGCCATAAAAGACGAGTAGAGCCCGTATTGCGGAGGCAGACCAGCTACTCCGGCGTACGCTATGGCCTGCGGGATCACAGTCAGGCCCACCGTCACACCTGGAAACGAAATATCAATTAGAAAGCTTGCAAACGATTACTGAATCCCATATGGAATATAACCTCATATAACAAGCGGCATGGAAGTTTAAAGTAAGCGAGTCTGGAATTAATTCAGATCAACTGAACAATAAAATCAATCTCCCTGAAGTAAAATTTGGGTCGGGTTAGAAAAACTTGTCTGAAAATTAATTGTATTAGTTTCAAATAGTTTTTTTATCAATATTTATCTATATATACATACTGTCCGAACAAGCATCACGTACTACGTTCACGATAAAACCTCACCAAGAAATAAGTAAATAAATAATATAATAAATAAATAAATAAAGCATGTCCTCGAGTAAAATTTAGTCTCGGTTTCATTAAAATCGGTTAACTCTATGAAAAATTATTGTAATTTTAATGACGACGCGACTTAAGTGCGACAGAAAAGTAGATGAGTAAATGGACTTAATACATTCAGATGATTTTATTAGTGACTGATTTTGTACATTAGGTTCCACGCGGACGGAGCCGCGGGCACAGCTAGTGATCTAATATAACATGAGAAATGTATAATACACGAAATATATTCTGACACATTAGAAATTATAACTTCTATTTATGCTGTAAAGTGATGTCGAATTATGCCTTACATATTTGTTTCGTGTATAGTTTATTGAATCTACTATTGACAAATACTATATTATCTACTTACTGGTTGTAACCGAGAATCTGTTCGCGTGGAACCTAATATAAAGAAACCGTGAATAATAAAATCATCTGAATGTACTAAGTCCATTTCTTTATTATTTCTCTCGTACTTAAGCCGCGGTGACATTAAAGTTACAATAACTTTTGATAGAGTGAACCGATTTTAATGATACCACGACTAGATATCACTCAAGGACATGCTTTATGATTTTATGACATTCTATCGTGAACACAGTATTTTAGCAGTGATGCGTGTTCCAACAAACAGACAGATATTTCTAAAAAATATTGAAATATATTTTATTAGTTATTCCTAACGACCTGCAACAATTTTTTTCACAAAAATCTAAAAAGCACAGACACATTAGATTCACAATCTTATTATACGTATAGTTACAGATGTTGATCGAAAAATATAATTATTTCTGTGGAAATATATACAGCTACAAACTGCCTCCACTGCAGTTTATATTTCAGCTGGAACTGTGTCAAAAATAAATAGGAAAACAATAAAAAAAGTGTCAGAAACGTTTAATTTCAATAGTCATTCGATTAACTTGCCACACGATTGTATTGGAGCGGCTATTTTGTGCAACAGTGGGTGTCGTGTGATCTCCAGAGCCGTGACGTCACAATAGTCGACAGCACACGGTCCAGTGCTCGTCGCGATGTACAAATATTTATGTTTTTTGTATACATGAATTTTTGCTTCTATCGGAAATATTCTACGAAATAATTCGTGAAAAGGCATATCATAGAGTCATTACGTGGAACGACGTTTTGACTTCCGCACAGACCTGATAACGTCCTAAAATATTATGGGATGGATCTAACTGTCTTCTGACATCATTGGGTAAGATTAAAATGTATACCTCTAGTCAAGTTGCTATTTCTCATTGCTTGGATTTTCATACAGACTTCATTAGCGTCAAAATTTAATAATATTAAAATATTATTTATATCATTCAGGAAGAATGTGCTTTTCTATCGACATAAGTAATACTCAAGAAGGGATTATTAAAAGAGTAATAATTTCGGCCTATAAATAAATGATACATTGCTATGAAAACATTATTTTGTAAGACACGGGTTTGTTCCGACGCTAGTCCACGACGCGTATGCAAATTCAAATTCTGAAATATTTTATACTTACGTATTGCAATAACCGTTAACAAATAAATTCTAGTAAGTAAAAACGAATAAAATAACGATATTTATAAATCGATAAACTGTAAGGGAAACATGACTACTATACATTACGGCAATAACAGCCTTCCCGCCAACTACATACAGTATACGTCAGCTGCAGTATAAGTTTAACGTAGGTACACGAATTGGGACAATTTTATTTACACATATTTATTATTATTTTATAATTACTGTTACATATAGGTAATTATTATCTTCTAATTAAACATTTCATTCAGTTCCCTTTCGACTCAGAAATATACTTTCACGATACATATTCATTAAGTAGCACATAGTGCAGCAGAAATATACACATCTGGGCGCACACGAACTGTCTGGGTATTGAATTAATACACATACACAATAATGAAGATTTAATTATTTTACTTGACTTTTTAACGTTTATTTTATTGTATCAAATCAAATCAAAAACACTTTATTCAGTTTAGGCCATAAGAAGACACTTATGAACGTCAAAACTACCACAGGTTCGAACAAACAACCCAGTCATCGAGAAGAACCGGCAAGAAACTCGATCTCGTTTATCTTTTTAACAAATATATATAATATTTAGAATATATTAGGTACGTGTCACAAACGTTTTTAATGAATGCACAGAGATGAGTCAATTCCAGACATCACCATCGTTCACATATTGATCCACTCTATAATAGCCTTTTGACACCAAAACCGGCTTAACATGGCGCTTAAATTCGCAATCCGGCAAATCGGTAATATCCTTTGGGACTTTGTTGTAAAATCTAACACTATTTCCCAAAAAACTGTTATTGGTTTTACTAAATGTAAAACATGGAACAGCCAGTTTGTCACAGTTTCTAGTATTTAGATTGTGCCGGTCTTTTACGAAATGTAGCTTTTCAAGGTTCAAATCCAATTATTGTCTTTAATTACTAACTGTATTTACGTGCGACTTATAAATTAATATATTTTCTTTTTTTCTATCGCTACTATTCAGCACTAAAACTAAAAGGTAAATTATAGGCGAAGCTTGAAAACTGGACTAATAAATGTAATCAGAAACCTTCTGTCAGGGTTTGTCTTTATTATAGTTTTAATTAATTTGTGATTTTAGTATTTGATGGCAAACACGTTAAAACATGACCTGAATAAGCTCTCTATTTCTGAACTGTTTATCAGTAATATTCATCAATTTTGAAAGAACCTTTTTTTAATATCGTATTTACCTAATGGATGTTTAGAGATTCGTGTTATATAAGTTAAAAAATGAAACGGTTAAATTAATTACGTTTTTTAGACAATTAAATGCACTTAATAAAATGAAATACAACGTAATAAAGAATAAATTTACGCTAATTATGAAATAGATTAAATAAAAATATGTCACGTGTCCGTAGTTTTATATTCCATGAATAATATTATATTATATAATAATAGTTGAGTAATAGAAAGCGATCGAGTGATGTCGTTGACGAGTGACGCGACCGTTTCATGATTGAAAACATTAAAGTTTGCTCTGTGCAGTTTCAGCCAGATACGTAATAGTATATGGAATAACTAGCAGTCATCATCTGCGTTCGTACCTTCATATATGATGACACCATACAGAACCATCATGTAACAATTGATGTTATAGATCGCACGTCGAGATCGAACTCGAACGGCAGGATATTTAGAAATTCACTTGACACACGTCGGTATATTTTGGTCAATTAAAAGAATGTCTTATATATTATAATAAGTCTATATGTTATTCTATATATAAGCTATGTTACTATTATATTATTAATGTAGATTTTCATCAAAATCCTTGTGTGATTTGGGTGTTTATTATGAAAATATTCTTAGATTTTATAATGAGCTTACTCACCAGCAATGACGTCAGCGAGCCCACTTCTAAGTGTGTATTTTGGGAGCCACTCCAATATTGGCAGGCGACGGAGTAGAGTTTTCTTGGAGCAGCAAGCTCGGGCCCTCCTCACTGCGTCTCGCTTCCAACCTTTGTCCTTTTTAGTGAAAGCACTGCCGGGATAGGCTCCATTACTACTATCTGAAATACAATCAAACATCTGTATAATAATTATATCTCAGAGTACATCTGCACGGTTCGATTGCAGCAGCGACGTATACACATCTTTTGCCCCCAAATACCTAATTTTAGTATGAAGAGAGTAGCCGGCAACTCATATTTTTACATGAGACCGCTTACTCAAGCAATCTGAGTAGAAATTCTAATAAATTAGGTTTGAAGTAATATGTGGCGGGCATGATTAACTAACAAGTAAATAATACGATTTTTAAAGTAAAGAATACGACTGACTTATGCGCACTAGTTGGAAAAATTGCAAACCTTTAAGGAAGAGTGAAGCATTCGAGACCGGGTATGAATTCGTGAATTTGAAAGATTGGAGCAATCAAATGTGAAGTGAAGATAGCTCCGGGGTAGAGTCTTGAGACATACACCTATCTACATTGGTTCAAATACCACAATAAGAATTATTAAAAGTTTACCGCCAAGCATCTATAGGTGCATTTCGACAAAAGTTCTTGGAAGCCTGGTCTTCTGGACTAAAGTTTACATCTTTATTTCACATCAGGTGAGATTGTAAGCAAACGTCAAATTTATAAATAGTGCTTCATTCCTTTTTCCTGCCAGAATAGTGACTACAGCATAATTAGCAGAATAGTGACTACAGCATAATTAAATATACGTGGATGTTCATTCTTTGGATATTTATGAACTGTTTACTACCAAATTTTACATATTTCATGTTATTTTGGTATCCATACTTTACACCGATTAATGTAATAATTTAATTCTGTCTGTCTATTTGTTATCTTTACATTGGTAAAATTTTGAACCGATTGGAATACATTTTTCCATAATATATAATACTATATTTATAAACACCTGGATAAGGTTGTGGGATATTTTTCATCTTGAATGTTTATGCGAAAAGGAAATAGAGAGCCGTTTTTTTCAACTTATTAGGTTAATACCAAAAAGCACGCAGACGAAGCCGAGGAAAACTAGCAATATAAACATAATGACATATAAGTAAAATTAACATATGAATTGGACAGTAATTTCAATATAATAATAGAACAAGACCGCATATATACCTTAATAAATACTTCTAGTTAACGGATATACAGGTGTACATTATGAAGGGTTTTCAACACGTGTGGCACAGTGTACATTCAGGATTTCATATTGCGCTAAATCTAAGATCCGTAGTGTCCTTTCACCAGCTGACAGCATAGCGGTCAAGGGTCACTGCGATAGGCTAATTTACGATGTTATTAAAACTAGAGAGCACGCGGTTCTGCCCAAGTTTTGTTATACTGCCTTTGTACAACATTTGATGAAGATCGGTTGAGAATAAAAAAAAACCTTTTGTTACGATTTTAAAAGTATTGAATACGTATATAAAATATTTAAAAATTTTATGGTTTATTTATTATCCGACGAATGATATGTATTTTCCGTGTAAATTTTTTTAATTTTTAATTCAGAAATACAAACACACAGTCAAAATATTTTATGTTACACACGTGAGCAGTGCTGTTTATAACGGATGTCTAGCACATTTGGAAAAAGGGATACAGAACTAGGGGTTTGTTAATAGAAATAAATACATTTTTGAAAACATATAAGTTGTAGGTCAATTAGAATCATGAAAAATGTGGTTTTAATTCAAATTTTTATACAAGGAATTTTAAATATACAATAGTAACTGCAAATACTGCTCTAAATCGTACGTATTATCAATAAATTCACGTCTGATAATCACACAGCCGTTAGAAACACATAGCTAACATAAAGCGATAAAATTATTAATTAAATTGAATTCCTTAATGCATGACTAAAATTTTCTTTTAAATAAGCAATGAAATACGATTATTTAAATAAAATGTATTGTATACTAGCTGACCCGTGCAACTTCGTCTGTACCAAACCGATTATCACCGGTTTCAATTATATTTTTAAACGCGAAGAATTTTAATAAACCTAAAACCCGATTGCAGCTACACCTACCATTTCCATTTGTGAATCCAAACTATCAAGGGACTCACTCAATCATATACCCAGATGGTATGTGAGAAATCTTTTAAAATAAGCCTAGAACCCGTTCCTAGCATCATCTAACGGGTTTAATTAAGATAAAAACTAACCTAAATTGTTATGTTGGTGGTAATGAAAAAAAAGCTTGAGGGGTCTATGGACCCCCGGTTGGAACGAACTTCCTTTCCCTTTTTTGTAGACGTTTACTATAAAGTTAGTATAATTTACATTATAAAATGTCAAGTTGATAGAGTTAAATTATAAATTAAACGATAAAATATATTTATAATATAAATAATGATAAATTAAACACTAAATGATCTGGGACAATCAAGTCAATAAAAGTTAATACATCAATAGGTAATCTTTGAAATGCTTTGCTATTGAAATGAAAATTTTATACATGTATATATTATACACACTCACCCTCTCTCTTTATATCGGTCATGGCACCTAACCTACTGCACGTAGAATCTGAAGATGGACAATACGTAAAAATAAAATGTAATAATCATCTCTACCACCTACTTTATCATAACTATCTTCAACTTGTATTAAAACTGTTTCACACTCCATTGTATTGAAGAAAAATATAAATATGACCATCGCGACGACGCGACGCGTCAACTGTCACTTGCTTGTAACTATTCGTCTAAGAGCTAGCAACTGTTTCGATGCGAATTTTAATAAGCCAGTTTCTTATATATCTTTATGTTCTTCCGAACAACGTGCGGGCTATTTGGCTGCCGGTAAACGGTGCGTTTATTAGTGCACGTCGCACCTTTACAGGTAAAAATATTAATTTTTAAATAATTTTAGAATGTTTTGATATTCACTAATTTTGAAACGCTACTAAAACATGAAATTATTATTGCCAGATATTTTTGTTATTAACAATAATGTGCCCGATGCTATTTTTTGTAAATAAAGTAAGTATGTTCAAACCATGTTAAGATAGCTGTGATTTTAATGGTATCTTATTTAGACATAAAAGAGGGTAAATTAAAAATAATATGTATAGAATAACTTAGCTATAGCTATAGTTTAGCGCAATACTGGCTGTATGATAAAGATAGCGATAATTGTGGCAGCGCCTGTTATAGACGCATGTGTTCAAGATGACGTCAGTCTCAAGTCATATGTTTACGTTTATCGTTGTTTCTCATTGTTTACGGTGAAATCTTAATATCATAATGGTTAATAAAATGAAATATGTTCTTTGGAATGGAAAAAATAAAATGGTTTGAAATGAATTATTTTTATTTATAAAGAATATCGTCGGGCACATTTTAGTCAATAACAAAATTGTCTGGCAGTGATAAATTCATGTTTTTAATAAGGTTTAAAAAGAAAGCTTTACTGAAAAAAAGTTTCCTAAAATTATTTAAAAATCAATATTTTTACCTGTAAAGGTGTGATGCGCATTAATAAACAGAACGTTTACCAGCAACCAGGTATCCTGAACCCTGTTTGGAAGAGCATAAATAAAGATACATTAAAGAACCAGCTTTTCTAAAATTTTTGTTCTTCCAACGTTGCTGGCTGTTGTACTAAGGTGTCGCAAAAAAGTCTTGTTACACTTTTTTCGGTCTAGCTCCCATCTGCTCAAAGCACGTAACACGCAATAAGGAACTTCGTTTCAATATAGCTTAAATTTATAGCTAATCTGTCTGCTATATATAGCACAAAGAAAATTTACCAAAATCCGTCAAGAATTTCACTAACTACAAATTTTTGACTTTCGGCTGTTATTCTGGAGAACCCCTTGCATTTTATAGGAGAAAAAGTATCTTAAAATTAACCTTGTAATATTAGTTATCCCTGTGTCAAGTTTCGTCAAAATCGGTTCAGTACTTTCAGAGTGCTGCGTGTTCACAGGGACAGACAGACAGACAATCAAAAATTGTAATAGGATTATTTTTGGCTTCTATATCGATAACAAAGTCTATCCTGATTATAATTATCAAAAAATATGAGGGAGGGGTGAGGAAGTGGGCTTCCGGCGCTCTTCCTGACCTAACGAAACGCAATAATGCAAGCACTGTTACTTCATGTCGGCTTTCTGTGAGAGGGTGGTAGTACCCCGGGCTAACCGACCCATTCATGTTGAAACCAGTAATAGCTTCAGCGTGGCTCTACCACCTACATTTTCACACATACCTACTGTGGTACTACAAGAATATTTCCTAGTCAGGTTTCCTCATGACGTTTTCCTCCATGAGGGTTACCTGAATTGATAGGGTTATCAATTTAAATTAATAAATATACGTACCTACGGACATCAAATTAATATTCCACCAATCGCACCACTAACCACTGCGTCTACTCACTTTATATTTTGGCCAATTTAAACATTATCTATATAACTTACAGCCTCACAAATTTTCTCGTAAATAATTTATTAGAATTTTTTATACAACAAAATAATAGTAATCTAGGGTTAAATATGTTAGATACTTCATTGGTATGTTACGTTGTTTCGACCTCTGTGTTGTGTCTTCGAGTGGTACACCTGCGTACACCGTTACCCGATGGCTTACACAACAAATTCCTTCATTAATTCTTTTGTATATTAATCAGCTGTTATATTGTTGTGTAAATAGTACTTATGTAAATAGTTCATGATAACGGTAAACTTTATGTATTTTACTCGTCATACGCATAAAGATTTATTCATGTAAAAATAAGAATTGTTACATTTTTGACCTTATGGCCTGGTTAATTAGTGCGTTGTTAGGTCAATTAAGGCATAATTTTTCTTTTGCTTCGTGAACGACGAAATAGATAGGTATATACAGAAAAACATTTACCTCGTCATAATTTTAGACGATTAGGTTGGTTCTACGTGTTCGATATAATACAAGTGTGTGAACTTAATAAAGGAATATTTATGGTTATTACTTTATAACATATTGTTTTGATTGATGTGAACATATTTCCTTCCTTATGGTTAATATTAACAACATACAAGTAATTGACATTATTAGTTATTTATTTTCAGTTTGTTTTTACTCTAATTATGTAATATTGTTTAAAATCAGTTAGTGCATGAGTAACACGTACAAGGAATAGACATGACACTCTTTTTATTATTTGTGAGGTCTATAGACAACGATTAAAAAAACATTAAAACAATATTTTGAAGATCATCGTTGACTCTGCAAACTCCAACAAACATAAGTGTATTTAAATGACATTCAATTAAAAAAAACCATTGAAAGGAAAGATATGGTCCAAGGCTGGTTATTTATTTTTCTCTTTTTGTACAAACTGGAATGGTATGACCAATTTATATTTGGCAGTTGAAATATAGCTCGCTTGTCTCTTGCATGTATTGCCCAGGAGGGCGTACCAACTGTGGTCGTCAGACCTATCTTTATAAACTTCCCATATAGCGCTATGAAACTTAATCTAAAAAATAAAATAATTATTACTGGGAAAGCCAAAAAAAACATAAAGAATGGGAATTTTCCGGGATAAAAACTACCCATATTAATACCTATTTTTTTTTTTTTTTTCTTCAACTTCATCATTAGCGACATCTCTCAAGTTAGGTTATAATAGCTTAAGTTTATTGGACTATCCCTCACACCTCGATCTGTAGACATCTCTTATTTTTAGATTTAATATAAGTTAAATACAATCTAATTAATTAAGTGTATTATTTTATATCTCGAGCACGCGTCTCACATAACTCACTGGATGAAAATAATTCATACAAACGCATCGGATGCAATATGTCCCATACCCATATAATAGTTAAATATGTCCTCGAAATTTAAAAGGCCTAGTATCCGTTCACTATAAGTGAAGTGCTAAATGAACAATAACAATTGACTCCCAATATGGGTGCCGTATTATCTATTGTAGTGCGAATTTCATCACCGTGTACGGTCAGCGACAGTTACCTCACGGTATAAACGTTAAGCGATGAGCGATTTGTAATTATAATTCATAACATATATATACACTAGCAGGCCCGGCAGACAATGTCCCAGTTAATAAAATCATCCCATGTTAATAAAAAAAAAACGTTGAGAAACTATATATCAAAACCTTCCTCATGAATCACTTTATCTACTGGTGAAAACGGCATGAAGATCCGTTCAGTACTTTTTGAGTTTATCGCGAACAGACAGACAGACAGACGTGGCAGAGGATTTTGTCTTATACTATGTAATGATATAAATTGAAGTGTATATTAAAACATTTTTTTTAAACGCCTAAACCGATTTTAATGCGACTTTCACTGGCAAATAGAGGACTTTCAAGTATTATCTATGCTTCGTATATTATAATGACTTTCTTACATAGAGGTTAAACAGTAAAAATAAAATATAACAGAGGTAACTTAGAATTCGTAAATGGCTTATAGGATAAAATTACGAGTTCAGAAATATAAGAAATATAAAGGCAGGGATATAATTAATTTTCTGAATTAAATTGTGAGTACCGCTAATTACTAAAAATGTTAGGCTCATCACATGAATCTTATTATATTTAGTATCTCTTTAGGTTCTTAAGAATGACAAGATGGTAGATTTATAAACTACAGGTTATAATATGTTCCCACGTATTTATTATCACAATTAATTTGTTACAATGTTTTTTAGTTTAAAAAGTTTAACAATGAATACTTAATTAATTGTATATTTGTTTGTAAAATTTTATAATCTCTAAATAGTAATAATATATTTTAATGTTCCAAATTATTGCCTACAGTTAAAGTGTATATTGTATATTAAAGTTCTTTTGAAGGTGTTTTTGTTATAAATATAGCGTATATACACGTTCTTGTGACTTGGTCTCTGGCCGGTCATGCATGATCGCTGATATTACTGATACAAGAAAAAATACTATTTGGGTGGCGGTATGGTAACCGTTATTCGACTGTGAGTACGTGACGATATCAAACCAACCCGGATATAACTACCCTCTGTGTATCACAGTTTATGAATGAACAAATTCTTTTACAAAATCTTGGAATAGAGCGTATCACGTAATTCAATAAATACTGTATTAATTTTGTGGAAATAAAATGTCTACATAACAATAGTATAAAAAGAGCTATAACGATCTTCAGAGTATTATTATATACTAGCTGTGCCGTCAAGTTCGTCCGCGTGGAACTTAATGCGAAAAAAACATCTTTCGTTTGCTGTGTCTTAGATATTATTACTTATACACTGAGGTTTTATTGTGTACGCAGCACTTTAGCAGTGGTGCGTATCCATACAAACAGACAGACAGACATTTGTAAAAATGATTGAAATGTATTTTATCACTTATTCCTAGACACCTGCGATAATTTTTTTCACAAAAATTTAAAAAGGACAGACGCGTTAGATTTACATTCTTATTATATGTATAGATACATATTTGTTTGCAAAATCGCCGCTCTTTGGTGAGATCCATTGAAATATTGTGAATTGTATAGAGGTTATAATGTTTATTATACTAGTAATGTTTCAAATATAATACAATAATATTTATGTATAAATAATAATTTATATTCTTTTTTCAGCTGATCAAATAAAATAATTTAAACATATTTCTGAAAAGAAAATATTGTTTACTAAAAGTTTCCAATGAGTGTTTGTTGTACGCTTAAACAATTCATGAAATATGGATGTAGTTTAATATATACTGTTTAGGCGAAAATGGTTAAGAAGCATTGCAATGCACAACGGTATTATCCGTCCTTCTTTAAATCCATCAAATGTCATATTTCCTCCCCCCAACCCCCTCACCAGTGCTTAAGTCAGTCCGAATACATAATGACTACGGCGCACATCTCTGTGATCAAATATTATTAATGAATTGCATTATAAACGTTAATTGATATAATTAGCAAGTAAAAGTGAAAGGTGCGAAGCGAAGTGTCAGTGAGTGAAGAGGAGGCCTCCTAGGACAGTGACAACAGCCAAAAGGTGAGTCCTATTTTTTTCCATATCCTTCCGACCGTTGTGCATTTTTAGCGATCATCAGGAAAGCATCCTACCGAATTATTAAAACTTTTTATCGCAAATACAACCACCAACATATTGTCCATACGAACCGGAAATATAAAGATTAAACATTTCGTATAAATAAGAGCCGAACATAAAAAAAAAGCACCACCTCACATGAACTAATATTAAAAATACAAGAAAATACCCTTCGCGAATCAAACTATATTTATTTAATTCCTCATTAAATAATGACAAAAAAAGAAACTTCTTATCTGAATTCATAAGACTTTTCCGAGCTACAACTGAACAATATAATGACCTTCAATTTCCACAAAAAGTCCTACTCCTTCTTATAATACACAGACCCGATCAATTATACACTAAAATAATAAAAGTCACAGTAACGTCACAAAATCTCAAAAACGACGACACAGAAAATCGAAAAACCTTCTTTACATTTACCTAGATTAGAACTCTTTCATTAATGGCGAAAGAGCAGGCCTATCTTTTACGAGACGTTTAAGTCTGCCATCATGAAAATACTGCTACCGAGGGAGAAAATTCAGTACTGATGGGAAAATTAAAAGGGAAAGCCCTAGGTGTGTGCAGGTATTTTACCTACCTCCGAAAACTATAGCGATATGGAATGCATTAATAAATAAATACAATGAAAAAGAATTTTGCCACAACAACTTGAAGTAATGAATTTAGCCCCAGAAAAATAACTCGCCCACCAAAAAGAGTTTATTACCAATTCTCAGCTCTTTATCTCCCTAAAACAACAAATATCGTAAGAAGATTATTTTTTTCACATCGCCTAAAAAACAGAAACATAAATCATTTAATTGAAATATACGACAAAATCCCAAAATCCAAAATTAATTTACAAGAACATCCATATTTTCAGCACACAAATTACACCAAAATAAGGGCAACCACACAAAAAAAAATAGAACCAAAAACAAAAAAACACATCTAAATACCACATATCGATCAAAATTCATCAATCCCAAACATAAATTTTAAAAATTAAAATTTTTCAAATAACACACACTATTAAATTAAAACCAACAAAAAACCACCATACCCCCCACTAAACAAATGGGCATAACGGACACTAAAAACGACGGTCGTGCGCCTACCGGCTCTGCCGCATCGGTACGCTCTTGCGACCAGCCCGTGCGCTCCCCAACAACGTCATAAGTACATCTTCCGTCTTGCTCCACCCTTTCACTTCACACCATATATTGTCTTGCGCGCGTAGGAAGGCCCACAAAATAACATGAATTTGAAACTTTAATTTAAAATACAACCGCAAAATAAATATGTTTCGGGTAGGACGAGCAAACCCCTTTAGCGCACTTGCTTACACCCCCTTCTTCCTCACCATGGTAGTGCCCCACACCAACATTCCTACCCAAAAACACGGCGCGCTGATATCTTAATAACTCCTTTGCGTATAACTATCACACACCTATATACCTCTTTTAGACAATTTTTCGCAATCCCACATATCCCTTAATAACCGGTCGCATTAAACATTTAGTTTCTAATAATTGTCAGCCCCACGCTCGACCCTTGCATATTTCTTCTACTTCACATGAACGTTTAAAATAGCTAATCGTTTTTCCATTGAGGACCTAATTGCCCATCCCAAACACAAAAACAACGTGAAAAATATTATTTGAACAACCACAAACAAACAATGTCGTATCACTCCATTTAAACGCACCCCTCTCTTTAGAACCATGCGCCCCACCATTATTTTAAGCGTAATTATTATGGTCCCCTAAGAACAAATATTTTAAAAATACCTTCAAAAAATACATTACCCTAAGCTTCTTCGACTAATAATCAAACTTATACCCCACCACCAAACGCAAAACAAACACCACAAATACGGGTAGTGTTAAATGCGAGAGCCAACTAACTAACTTAAATGATTTTACAACTCATCAAAATATTTCAAATAATATAAAATTTCTATTTCCCACTACTAAACCAATTATACTATTTTAATTAAGAATACAGAATTTCTGGTATATGTCGACAATACACAAATACCTCTTTACCTACCTTTGGGTTGCTTATACCTACTACCAACTACCAACTCAACTACCGGCACGTCCAATCTCTTCGCCACAAGAATATATGACATTTAGTAACTAGTTGCTCACCTCTAGTACTCAATAAGCTTTATTTTTTTGCGGCTGGAGGGCAACTGTAAAATTTTCCAGTATCCCAAAGTATTCTATTTCCCGTGACTAACGCTTACAGCGGAATTTAGTCCGGAAAGTCACCTTAAAATACCCTTTTTTTCCTCCTTTACCTTCATCTCAATATCGCAGTGTACAAACGAAATATACTTTCAACCATCCCATGGTGTTATGGGATCATACTCCAACTTGTTATCGAAATTAATAATAAAATCACTATGGGAAAATAACATAGGATGGGATGAGATTCCCCCTCCAAATGTCGTATCTTTGTGGCAAAAAATTGAGTCTGAACTGCCGTTATTTCGAAATATTAAATTACCGCGATACGTCGGTATTAATGATAGCTGCGTGGTCTCAGTTGTAGGCTTTGCCGACGCGTCAGAACGCGCGTATGGTGGTGTGGTATATATCCACGTGTACATACCCAATGATAATCGTTGCATAACTAATTTATTATGCGCTAAGTCTAGAGTAGCGCCTTCAAAGACTTTTAGTTGCTAAAGGAGATGCGCTAATAATATTATCTAGTTGTGCAGAGTTCTCGACCCTATCTCTCAAAAACATATACCTCTCTGTCGGTAGCGCTCCTTTTCTCCTCCCCTACTAATGCAACATTCGTCGCTAACAGAATCTCAAAAATTCACAGTGAGCTGGATTCACGATACTTCCATCATATTAGTGGAAAAGAAAATCCCGCGGATTGCCTTTCTAGGGGACTTACTCCTGCTCAGTTACTCAACATCACTCTTTCAATGGCCCCTTTCCTCCAACTACCAACTCTAATGCCATAACTCACTTTTCCCTGATTTAAGAACATCCCAAATAAGACAATATCCTCTACCACAGATAATCTTCTTCAACTGCTTCCTTTATCCCTCTCACGTACTTTTGTCTATCTACATGTATTTCTTCTTTGCAAAAAAAATACCTAGAAAATTTGAAGTTTCTCATTTGGATCGAGCTGAAGAATACATAATTAAAGACCTTCAGAAAATACATTTTGCTCATGAGATCGAAGCCGCACAGTCCGGAAAGAAGTTGCCCCCTGCTTTCATGAAGCTTAATGCTTTCATGCAAGACGGTGTTTTCAGAGTAGGCGGCCGATTGGTTAATGCGTCCTTAGATTATGACAGCCAACATCCCATACTACTCCCTCAAAACATAAACAAATTTAATTATTATCATATCACCAAAATATTTCATACTGCCCTCACTACTTTTCTTTATTAGACAAAGTCTGGTACTCCCTTATTCCCATCCATCATTTTTTAAGGCAAATCCAAAAACAACCCTTCATCTTTGCCGGCCTTAGTGCAAAGCCAAAGCGTTCTGTCATACGAGCATGGACTACGCCGGTCCATTGCATATATTGCCTTATCGTCGCCGCGGAGTACACAGCGTAAAGGCCTACATATGCTTGTTCGTGTGTCTCGTAACTAAAGCGGTTCATCTAGAACTAGCGTCAGATTTAAGTACGGAAACGTTTTTAAACGCATTGAAAAGATTTATATCCAGACGCGGTCCCGTGGCGGTTCTTTATTCGGACAACGGAACAAACTTCATAGGTGCTAAATCTTATCTCGACGAAATGTACCGACTGTTAGAGTCTGAGGATTATAAAGACAAATTCACCAACGTAGCCCGTGATAACAGGATAGAAATTAAATTTCACCCACCGTTGAGTCCTCATTTTAATGGATTAGCCGAAAGCAATGTTAAAAGTGTTAAAACTCATCTTACTAAAGTAGTAGGAAAATTGTTACTAACTTCAGAGGAAATGAATACCGTGCTCGCTCAAATAGAGGCAATTCTAAATTCGCGTCCGCTATCGGTATTAAGTACCGATCCCTCTGAACCCCTAGCATTGACTCCCGCGCATTTTTTGGTTATGACTCCTTTAAAGTCGTTACCGGCAGAGGATCTAACAAATGAAAGAGTATCGCTTCTTCAGAGAAAACGGATCGTCGATCATTTAGTTCAATCCTTTTGGAAAAGATGGAAAATTGAATACCTAATACAATGCAGTGCGAGCTAAATGGTTGACTCGTGGTGTACCTTCCAACCGAAATGTTGTTCTGCTTAAATCAGATAACAGTGCTCCGTTGGACTGGCCCTTAGGGGTGATAGATCGAACGTATCCAGGTAGGGATGGAATTCCGCGTGTTGTGGATGTTAAAACCAAAAGCGGAATTTATCGCCGACCCGTGGTGAAGGTATTCCCTTTGCCTAATTACGCATAATAAATATATTTTCAATACAGTCCACTAATTTATCGCTTACTTTATTAATTTTAAATAATAATTTATGTGGTTATTTATATCGATTGAATTAAATTTAATACTTTATATAGTATCTCATTATTAAATCTTGAAGGATTTTATCCTGTCAAGCCCGGGGGGATGTTTAGGCGAAAATGGTTAAGAAGCATTGCAATGCACAACGGTATTATCCGTCCTTCTTTAAATCCATCAAATGTCATATTTCCTCCCCCCAACCCCCTCACCAGTGCTTAAGTCAGTCCGAATACATAATGACTACGGCGCACATCTCTGTGATCAAATATTATTAATGAATTGCATTATAAACGTTAATTGATATAATTAGCAAGTAAAAGTGAAAGGTGCGAAGCGAAGTGTCAGTGAGTGAAGAGGAGGCCTCCTAGGACAGTGACAACAGCCAAAAGGTGAGTCCTATTTTTTTCCATATCCTTCCGACCGTTGTGCATTTTTAGCGATCATCAGGAAAGCATCCTACCGAATTATTAAAACTTTTTATCGCAAATACAACCAGCGTCAACATATACTGTACATTATCCTATTCATTAAAATCAGTATAAAATTATCGAGAAATTGAATCGACGTATTATCAAATTTATCTTGTGATGGTGGTAATTTTATATTGTCAGTTAACGAGCAAAATAATAATATATTATTAGGCCTTGTATAAAAATATATTAATTTTGAATGCTAGATAAAACAATCTAACACCAATAAATAGTATGTGTATAATTTTAAAGGTAATGAGCCAGTTATCACGCATATCCTTAAACAAGTAAAAAAGTCTCGAAGGAAATTATTCTCGAAACTTCCACTTTTCGTTTAAAACGAGCAATGCATGTCTGAGCGAAGAAATTACAGTACAGTAAGAAACGAGAGTAGTCTGGTGAAGCTGTAAAGGTTTGTCGGGCCGATAGTGTAGTCAGTTCGAAAAAACAAATTGTGGGACTGCCGACAAAAGTGAAAACTCAAAACAATGGGAAGGCTACTTCATAATTTATTAAATAATAATTATATTGAAATTACTAACATTAGTCTGGTTTTCGCATCTATTGGCACGCGGAACAATAATTATATACATTTTTATAAAGTTTATTAAGCAATGAAACATATGATGAGCTGCAACATATCAATATTCCATGTACATAAGCCGTTACACTACGCGTCGCTAGTCTGAACTCTGCAAAAAGCGCAATACGGTCGGTCACACTGTACTAGCAAGTCATTGACGCGAAACCATAAATTATTATCCTTCAAAAAATACCGCTCAACGTGCCTAAAAAAGTTTTTACTTTAAAAAAAACTATGAAAATTTTTACATGGACATCCATGGAAAGCTTTGAAAGATGTGACAAATACCATTTCCTTCTAATTATGTATTCCTATGGAAATAAATTCATTACCCGATATATGTTGCGATTTAATTATCAGCGAGTATAACAAGATGCTTTTCAACACAGTTCTATTCATTTAAAATTTGATTAATTGTAGAAGTTATTCACTTAATATGTACAAGGCAACATTCCCCACCAACAATACCAATGAAATACAACATTTCTTTATTATAACTTACTAAGTACCCAACATAATAAGAAGCTGTTAAAATAAACATTTGAAATGCATAGAGGGCGGTTAATAAGTCACGCATTAAGAAATTTGCATGAGAAGCGTATGAAGATCACCGGTGCACCCGCGTAGTGAAATTAACAAAAACTGGCAGGCTTCTACTTTCTAATCTAACATAAACATATAAATAACATGGAGTTTGTTTGTGCTTTCGAAATAAACTCCAACATTGAAAGTATATATTGACTATCTTGAATCAATGATTTCGAGTGAAATCTTACATTTTCTACTTTATAAACACACTAGCTGTGCGCGCGACTTCATCCGCGTGGAATTTTATGTAAAAAAACAGTGACTAATAAAGAGATTTAAATCTATTAAGTGCATTTACTTATCTATTTTCCTCTCGTACTTAAGACGCGTTGACATTAAATGTACAATAACTTATGATAAAATTGACAGATTTTAATCAAACAGAGACTAAATGTTACTCGAAGACATGCTTTATGATTTTTTTTCTTTGAAAAGATTTTATCTTGAACGTAGTACCTTAGTAGTGATGCGCGTTCAAACAAACAGATAAATAGACAGACAGACAGATATTTCTAAAAATGATTGAAATGTACGTTATTACTTATTCCTAGACACCTGCAACATTTTTTTCCAAAAATTGAGAATGTACGGACACGATAAATGTAGATTTAGGTAGAAGACATTGCTATAGGAGATTTCAAAATCATAGTTAGCATGTACTGGGACAATCGAGCTCAGGTCTTAGAAGGTAAGCAATTTAGCAACACGATTAGACTAAATCGCTCAGAGGCAGTTAGTGCGGATACCGTGTCGATCGACGCAAGTTCAAATCCTTACGAATGAGTCAGAGCTTTCGATGAAGGATAACATTGTCGTGGAACTATAGCATGGTGGTAAGATTATCAAAGATCGGCCTCTTTTATGTTGAAAATCTATTGCCAAGCACCTGTTGGTGTGTTCCGGCAGCTGCACTTGAGAGGCAATCCGCCGCTAGGATTAGGGATTAGGGATCGGCTCTCCCGGGGTACTACCACCCGACCCACAAAAAACCGACGTGAAGTAACGGTGCTTGCATTGATGCGTTTCGTTCGGTCAGTGAGAGCGCCGGAGTCCCACCTTCCCGTCCCCCCCTCCACGTCCCCTCTTCTCCCACCCCCCAAACACACGCTGGCAATGCACTTGTGACTCTCCTGATGTTGCAAGTGTTTATGGACGGTGGTGATCACTTAACATCAGGTGACACGACTGATCATTTGCCTCCTATGATAAAAAAAACAGAATAACACAAGATTATGAATAAAACAGAATATCCACTACAGACTAAAATCCCGTCAAAAAACTTCGTTATAATTTTATAAACGATAAATCTGTTGTAATTATGACGTATTAAAAACCAGATATAAATAGGTAATACCGATTTTACATTGAAATGGAAACAAATGGGGTACTGTGATTGACCGAATACAATCAGGTGTTAACTCCGTAAACAAACTACATTGAAATGTATTTCATTTACTTTTTTAACTCGATTCGTAAATTATAGCGATTTTTGCGAAATAACTATCTCATTTAACAGTAAAATATAATAAATCGTATTTATTCAGCACAGTGTGTCTCTCAGGTCGCTATAATTATAGTAACTATTATAACAACTAATTAGTATTTCGCTTTTAACATGCTAAGTAAAAATTCCAACATTTTTTTTCTTTAGTCTGTAATGCCTACTACAAGTTCTTAAACTGAATGCCTGCTCACTTCTTTCGCGATAAGAAATGTGACATTAGGAATTTACTGCTCCAGCATATTTTTTCGGCATATGTTGGTTCAATGTTCAATGAAAGTTAACATACATGGAGTAACCTCAGCGGAATCGTTTGCTCGAATTTGTGACTTGCAGGGCTCCATTTTAGGTCCGTTTTTTCTTACTATACATAAACAATCTACCGCTAGTTGTTAATAACTCTGCTGACATGGTCCTTTTTGCAGACGTTATTTCTCTAATATTAAAACTGAAAAGGATAGATTCAGAGGTTGGGCATCTGAATAATACTTTAAATTAAATTTGTCATTGGTTTGCGTTAAATAACCTATTGCTAAATGCAGATAAAATGAAATGTATGAGATTTACTTTACCCAATGTTAGACAGGTTGATAGTAGAATCAAGATCGAAGGGAATTTAGTAGGGTTAGTTGACAATACTGTATTCTTGGGAATTACACTAGATTCTAAATTACAATGGGGCCCTCACATTAAAAAAATGGAGAACAGATTAAGTTCCGCTGCATTCGCAATACGTAAGATTCGCCAGCTTACAGATATTGCCAATGCTAGGTTAGTCTACTTCGCTTACTTCCATAGCTTAATGTCTTATGGCATTCTGCTGTGGGGTACGGCTGCTGAGGTAGACACCATATTTTTATTACAAAAACGGACAGTTCGAGCAATATATAATATGGGACCTCGCGAATAATTAAAAACGAAATTCCAGGAATTCGGTATCTTAACTCTGCCCTCCCAATACATTCTTGATAATTTAATGTATGTCCGTAAAAACTTTGAAAAACTGAATTTAGTAAAAAACCAGCATAATCTAAATACTAGAATCTGTAATAAACTGGTCATCCCATATTTCAGACTTAGCAAAACCAGTAGTAGTTTTTTAGGTAATAATGTTAGGTTCTACAATAAAGTCTCAAAGCATGTTACCGATTTGCCGGACTGTAAATTTAAACGCTACGTCAAACGGGTTTTAGTGTCAAAAGGATATTACAGAGTGGATCAGTATATGAACGATAGTGATGTCTGGAATTGACTCCTCTCTGTGCATCCACTAAAAGCTATTGTATGATGTATTGGAAATATATGTTAAAAAAATGTACCCGATCGAGTTTCTTGCCGGTTCTACTGAATGACTAGGTTGTTTTCCGAACCGGTGGTAGTCTTTGACGTTCATAAGTGCCTTATTAGGACCTAAACTGAATAAAGTATTTTTGATTTGATAATGTTAGTTTGACGTATGTCTAATTTACATGTATTTTGTTATATATTTTATATTTTGGCAATCAATAGTCAAAAAAGATAATTGGAGTATAGACCCGATTGCTGTTAGCGTAAGACTACTTTTCTATTCAGATAAATTATTATATTCACTAATTTGAATGAAGGAGATAGACTCGGTGATATTGACTGACAGCGAAAGAAAACCTTTGGATGAAACTGTATAAGCAATGTTCTCATATTGTGTCCATCACGCGGATATACAATATACAAAACTAGCGTCATTATAGATTTGGTCTATCCCACAAAAACAGGATTTTTTTCTAGATTAGTTGTACCCTATGTTTTATACATATTTTTAACATGTTGGCGAGATCTCATGCTGATCGGTTTAGTAGTTAAGGGCTGAAAGCGTAACAAAAACAAACCCATTTTGTATTTTCTAATATTAGTTAGAAGGGCAGATTTTGAAATTTAAAATACATCATGAGTTAGCTCTTGCCTAACAGTGGTATCTCCAAGCCCCAAATATAGGATTAATTAATTTTTAATTGATTAATTGAGCCGTCACGCGACACCTGGCGAAAGTGAAATATCGAAATTGTTTTGTATAAGTTATATGCCTAAAAGAACAGGTTACGACAGGAATCAGCTATGGCATAATCAAAAGATAAAGCATTACAAATCTGTTCCATAAAATAAAGACTGTTTATTTATTTTATCAGATAAATATTCATTTTTATTAAATAAAAAAATTCAACTAGGCGCATGCGCGGTGTGTTTGGCCGTGTGGTGCCGCGTAACACTAATATAACGAGTGGCCGACAAAACAATTTGAATCTTATGTTTATACAGATAGGGTTGCAAATGTTTTTGAGTATTTCGTTAATAGTGCATAGTTCGTGTTTTACGTCGCCACGGCACGCCAAGCTAAAATCAGGTTTACTCGCGCCTATAGATTTTTCACATCAAAAAACAGTTCCGTGTATATGTTTAATAAAGGAGCTCGATTTTGTAAGAAGTTATACTTGAGAAATAATTTATTTTATAACGCGCATCGTTTACAAAATATTTAATAAAAGACATGTCAACTTGCATCTTATACGTTTCCTCATAATTATGTACGTGATTATTCAATAATAGATATACAGTTTATTAATAAAATGTTCCAGTTATTTATTATCTTATACCACAAAAATATCTGCGTACAACCGCGATCGTTCACATTGCTGACGCTGATGATGATAAGTTTGTACAGTTTTTTTTTTCGAACCGACTACGCTGTTGACCTAGCAAGATCTTAACAGCTTCACCGGATTACTAAGGCGTGCGCTTAAGACACTCAGCCGATTTTATTTGACAACTAGTTCAAGGGTACAGGCACACCTCGGCTTGGGCTGTTGCCTGATACATGCAATTCGCGACCTATCTTTTTTTTTTTTAACGTGGGGAAATCCCTTATGGATACGCCACCCTCCCGGGGGAAAGGGTGGGTTATGTCCGACTCGCACGGACTAAAACCCCACGGTGTACCGACAGACCGGTATAGTGGGGGCGGCAAGGGATCGAACAAGCTAATCAGCCTTGTAGAGCCGGCTCCCCGGCTCATCCCCCCAGGTCCGGCTACGGTGGCAGGAGGAGTTGGGCAAAGCGCCGCCTCCTCCTGCCGATCCTCCGTTGGCAGAGACAGCCACTTAGCGGGTCTGCCTCACGGGCCCTCTCCGCCGCCTCCTTCTGCGAGATGACCTCCTCGCAGAAGGAGGCCATCGCTCGCCATGCCTGTTCGCTGCCGAGCGTGGTTTCGGCCATGCTCGGCAGCGAACAGGCATGGCGAGCGATTGCCTCCTTCTGCGAGGAGGTCAGGGCATGGCCGAGACCACGCTCGGCAGCGATAAGTCCGCTCCTACCGCCGCCGCCAGAATGCGGCGCTGCTCTCCCCACGCAGCACACTCAGACATTACTATTCATACATATATGAGTTGTTGAAACATATATGTGTACCAAGCATACATACCTCAACAACTCTTATATATATTTCGTATCGGATAATTTTCTAAACTATTTCAGTTTGATAAGGGAAAAAAATAAAACTCTTCCACTTGCATGTGTAAACGTGTATGCGTGCCCGTGTGTGGAGGTTACATGTGTAATGTTGTCGCAGTGATGTAAGATTTTGTGTCACTGTATCGCGCGAGCAGCGTACTCAAGGGCTCCACGCCGAGGGAACGGACCTAGGCTTGAGCCGCTGCCGAAGGGGGTTAGTACAGTTGTTTCCGTCATGTGTTATAGTTACTAGATTTTATTCGTTTGACACCTATTATTATGTTCTAATGAAGCGGTTATCAATTATATTCACTACGACTTGAATATGATCAAGTGTTATTATTTTAATACCTACATTTAAACCCTTCACTGATCTCTTAACGATTAAATTAAATATTTTTTAAATAATCTTAATTAAGAATTATTTAGAATGTAGTTGTATTGTATATAAATGAGTATTCTAGCTAAAACGATAACACAACAAAATCCGAAACAAATATATATGGAAATATTGTAAAACCGTGAATCGCCATAAAATTGTTGACACTGAGGGCATTAAACGAATAGACAGATAGTTTGAAATGTTTGTGTGGGTATTATGTTTTAATTAAATAACTATTAATTTAGTATTGCAACGGTTGTTAACACTAAGGTTGAAAGAAATCTCTTGTCGTGCTTGTCCGCTTTTATATACACGAAAAATCTAACACAATATAATATATATTTTTTCTTATTTTATAGTGAGCCGTGACTCGAGATCGTGGGCTTTGTGTTGAATTACAAACATCACGTTGTAATCGCAAGTGTTTATTTTTTTTTCAGTCAATCTCAACATATGTAGGCGCATGGCGCATCTCACACATTTTTTCAATAAAACTTCTGTAAATGAAAACTCCTTGTGATTGCAAATTGTTATTACAATTTATATGTAGAGGTATATATAAATATATCGCGTATATATTTTAATACTAGCTGTACTCCCAGCTCCGCACGCGTTTTTTTTAAATTGTATTAAAGAAATATAAAATTGTGAGACCATGTACAATTATAGAAATGCTCTTTAAAAACAATTGTAAGTACGACACGCACGTCACTTACAGTAACATGTAACGTATACATTAGATATATAAATACTAAGAGTGCGTCAAATGAGGTTTATCATAAGCAACATATTTTGAACCTTAACCCGCCATGTATCTACCTCAGTGCTCACTTACACTGTAACTAATGAAACAATGACTTAAAGATGTTATTATGATGATATTATATGTCCATATTGTCAATTAGTAATACGTTTATGGTTTTTTATCTTATCATTTTAGAAAGACCCCTTCTATCTTCAAATTTCCTGTTAATAATTATTATGTTGAATTGTATACAACGAATGAGCTGACGTCTTGAAATCTTGCATAATAAATATAAATCAAGATATAAAACTTTATATCTGTCTAAGCCGTTTTTAATATTCGACAATTTAAATAGTGCTCATTGACTTGGATACAATATTCTTATATGTTACTATGGTTGCTGAGTTATGTAGACGAAAGAGCGGTAAATAAAGCAAAATGACCGAAAAGACAATATAATTCAAATTACATACATAGATACAGATATATGCACATGTTTACAGTGAACAACATATTTTTGCTAAATGTCATGCGGACGTAGTCGCGGGTAATAGCTAGTCTAAAATAGAATAGCTTAAATTCCTATAAGGTCAGCTATCTGCCAGTGAAAGACTTGTGAAAATTGGTCAAACCGTTTTGGACTAGCACTGCGGGCGAAGCCACGGTTAACATCTAGTCTAAATTAAAATAAACTAAATGACTTTTTATAATGTCTGCTATCTATCGGTGAAGGTCCCGTAAAAAACGGTCGAACCGTTTTGGAGATAACGTTGCGGGCGAAGCCAAGGTTAACAGCTAGTCTAAATTAAAATAAACTAAATGACTTTTTATAATGTCTGCTATTTGCCGGTGAAAGTCCCGTAAAAAACGGTCGAACCGTTTTGGAGATAACGTTGCGGGCGAAGCCACGGTTAACAGCTAGTATAAATTTATATTACTTAAATTACTTTATATATGATCAGCTATCTGTCAGTGAAAGTCTCGTGAAAATCGGTCAAGCCGTTTTGGAGATAGCACTGCGAGCAAAGGCACGGTTAATAGCTAGTATAAATTAAAATTGCTGGAATTACTTTTTATAGAGTCAGCTATCTGCCAGTGAAAGTTTTGTAAAGATCAGTCCAACCATTTTGGAGGTTACGTTGCAGGCGAAGCTACAGTTAAGAGCCAGTATAAATTAAAATTACTTAAATTACTTTTTACAAGGTCAGCTATCTGCCAGTGAAAATCCCATGGAAATCGGTTCAACCGTTTCGAAGATAGCATTGCAGATGAAGCCGCGATTAACAGCTAGTCTAATTTAAAGTAGTAAGTAACCCGCTGTAATTTTTTTTATCTACCAGTGAAATTCTCGTTAAAATCGGTCCAGCCGTTTCGGAGATTACCCGGAACAAACAGACAGACAGACAGATAGACCGACAAAAATTTTAAAAATTGCATTTTTGTTATCAGTTGCGTGTATACTTTCACACTCAATCAGTAAAAAAATGTTATTTTGATATTACATACAGACACTTCATTTTTATTATATGTATAGAAAGATATAGATAACAGTTTCACAGAATAATAATAGATATATAATGAAATAAACAAAAAGGTTGAGGTAAGTAATCTAATTTTCACTACAGAATTACCATATAGAATTATTGTCGTGTTATTAATTGTTGTATTGGCGACGTAAAATTAAACAGAAGGTACTAATATAAATAGTTGATATATTCTTTGAGACAGTGATAAAATATTTTGATCTAACAGTGTGTTCGCATAGCACGTCGATCAATGTACAATAAATATAAAGTTAAGCTACAACTTGGCGCTGGAGGTTCTAATATTACTCTCCTGATAAGCTACCACCTTCAAGCTAAAATCTATCCCCAAGCGCTTATACATGTGATCCAGTAGTTGCAATTATAGAGTACATTTATTCCTTTTTTTTAATTAAAATTGTACGATTGATTAAATTAAATTAAACGCTAATCTTGTAAATGAAAAAAAAATATTATAAACATTTTCAATTGCAGGTAGGGAATCAGGTTAGTAATATAAAAATAATTACAATAAAACTCATACATATTCGAGATTTAATCTCAACACTAGAAAGTTGATTTATTTCACGTGTTTCAAAAACATAAAAAGCACGTATAGTAGAAAATTACACACACGCACTTTACTATTAATGATGAGGTGGTAGGTTTTTAACTTTATAGTTCAATCATGATCTCATCTGACATTAAATGATAAGGAAAATGAAAATACGAATATCTTTATTTCTACAAATTCTTTAAAAAATCTATAACCCCAAACTAGGCAATACCTGTCTCAAGCCTCATACTTGATTACAGATCGAAAAATGGTAACGCGCCTAATAGAATCGTCGTTAAGTGCAGTTGGTAGAACACATTATAGGTATTTATCGACTTCTCCCCCCCCCCCCCTCCCCCCCCCCCCCCTCCCCCCCCCCCCCCCCCCCCCCCCTCCCCCCCCCCCCCCCCCCAACATCCCCCCCCCCCCCCCCCCCCCCCCCCCTCCCCCTTCCTGCTTCCCTCCCCCTACCCCCTCTAGCCCCCCCCCCCGCCCCCCTCCCCCCCCCCCCCCCCGCTCCCCCCCCCCGCCTTCCCTCCCCCTCCCCCCCCCTCCCCCCCCCTTTCTCCCCCCCCCCCCCCTTCACCCCCCCCCCCCCCCCGTCCAGCCTCGCGCGCGCGCTCCTCTCTCTGCCCCCCCCGGGGGGGCCCCCCCCCCCGCCACCCCCCCTCCCCCCGCCCCCCCCCCCGCGCCGGGCCCCCCCCTGCTCCTTCCCCTCCCGGCGCCCCCTTCCCCTCCCCCCTCCCGCGCCGCCCCCCCGCCCCCCCCCCCCCCCCGCCCCCCCCCCCCCCCCCCCCCCCCGCCCCCCCGAGGGACCCCCAGGGCAAAAAAGTCTCCCCCCCCCCCCCGCGCCCCCTCCCCCCCCCCCCCCCCCCCCCCCCCCCCCCCCCCCCCCCCCCCCCCCCCCCCCCCCCCCCCCCCCCCACCCCCCCCCCCCCCTCCCCCCCCCCCCCCATCCCCATATTTTCAACTAAAAGTTAACTACGACAGTTAACTATTGAGTAGATTCATTTTTTCCAGAAATGTACACTAGAATCCGTTCTATGTCTGAAACGTTCTCGTCTCTTTGGTTCGTAACAACATTAAACTTGTTCATATCTCTATGCCACTTTATACCTCATTGTATATGTTATAAAAGAACAGGGGATAATAAAGTAAGTACCTTTATTTACAAGAATAGTCAGTAAGTAACACAACGGGGGTTTTCACTATAATATTTTACTATTTCATATATTAAAAAATGCTGAACTTACATCTTGTTCCAGAAATGCGATTAACCTAATTCGACTAAAAATGTTAAATGTTAATGCATTGAATATGTTTATGGAACATTCTGGAAACCGGAACTACAAAAACCTGGAGCTATTATTGTACAATATGATAAATAAAATACTTGGAATACTTTAATGCTAACATTTCATATCTTTAACGGGATTTATCGTCAACTAGCAGGGCCCCTCGACTTCCTTCTCTTGAAAATAGTTTTTTTATTTCACATAATTGAGTGTGAGGTATAGTTTATTGTTTTATTGCTATTTCTTATCACTACTTAACCCCTATAACACTTTTATCAATTATTAATTACCTCTGTTAAAGTCTAAAAGTTTAGTCTAATCAAACAGCGAATACTTGAGGCTCATCTCTGTCATATATACATTTTAACTATAATGTGCGACGAGATCCCCCCCTTTCCCCCCTTATCTCTCCCCCTCCGCCGCCATTCGATACCAAAATAAATCTATTTGTGAGAGATTCGTTTTACGACTTATACTAGATAGAAGTGATTGTCGGCCACTTCGTCGCTCATAGTATGCATACTCAAACGGGCTGGAAGGCGTAGCTGACAAACGACAGTTAGTCATGTTAAACAAAGAGACTTCTTAGTAGTGTTTATCGTACACAAAGAAATGTTGACAAATGCCAACATTATAAACATTTCTTTTATAGTGAGTCAGCCAAACAATAGCATTGTGCATCACAGTCCAAATGCAAGGGTGGTATCCGAAACACAAGGTTCTATCAACAGTATGTGCTTTCATGCTAGTCTCAAAATACGCTATTACGCTCATAACGAAAACAATAAATTATTGCGACACAACATAAAATACCTTAACTGTATATCGTCCATCATGCTTTCCAATTAAATTTCCAAAATAGGTATACTGAATTAAATAACACTCGTATTTTTTCCTATACATCAATACGCGTTAGTTTAAGTGACTTTTACGTCTTTTTTTGTTTCCTGTAAGTACTGATGTTATTGGAATCATTATTAATAAGTTTGAATTGCCTCCAGATTTTTACATCAATGCTTTTCAAATTGTCTTAAGTACATACTGCATTCTATAGTCATTTATAAGTCGCCTCAATAGGATCGCAGTCCTATGGTCAGTCACAACAGGTCTTTAGTTGGAATGTCTTGGGACTCAGTGGGTGTCGCGACCACACTTTTGCAATTGGTAAGCTACAGCGCGAGAAGTTTGTGCTGTGAAGTTTTTGCAGTCGAATCGTGGACCCTTTCTGTACTAATTATTTTAGTTTCATCAATATATTTTCGTGTTCGAATTTACTAAACATATACTCGGTGTGATATTGTTTTTGGTTACATCATGTGGTATAAGTTTTTTGTTACAAAATCGAGTACGAGCTCACTCGCGGTAAAAGTGAAATTTAGTATTCTGATTAATTTTTAAGAAAATAAACTGAACACAATATGAAGTTGGTAATAAATAAATTAGTTTTCAACATCATTTACAAATTTTATATTTTAATAAATGCTATCAATATTAATCATATACAACACAGAATAATTTTTCAAAGTAGGCGATAGTCACTATGATCGAAAAGGAAATAATGTGCTATAGATTTCGACTTTCTCTCTTTCTTTGTATATATTTCGAGTACATTAAGAATATACTATCTCATTCTCTTACAGCCTACTACCTATATCTTTATATATAAATTTCTTCTGTACGTGTGTATGTCACTGAACTTCTCCTAAACGGTAGGACTGATTTTGATGAAATTTTGTGTGCGTATTTCAGTGGATCCGAGAATGGTTTAGATTCACTTTTAGACCCGGTAGGTGGCGCTGCGGTAGAATTTTAGATTTTTTTTATTATCAAGGCAGGACAACGTCCGCCGGGACCGCTAGTATACAGATAAACGTATACCGCACCGACTTCCAGTATATTATTAGGTAGCGCAAATATTCATATTTTTTATTTAATTTGGTTAATTTAATTTATTTTTCGCTTTACAGTGCCTTATGGGTTTTTGATATAGAAGTCCGTTTACTTTTTTTATTTTTCCATATTTAGTGTACATAAATATGTTTTATACGGTTTCAATTGGTTATAAAATAAGTAACTTTAGGTGGTTTTAGAATCTTAATCTATTATTCCTTCCGCAACACTTGCGCTCCTACTCTAATCATGGCTGCGGCCTTTTTGATAACAGATATATTTCACGTGAAGCGGACAACAAAATAGGTGAGGATCTGAAATTCGTTCATAATGATCGTAATTAGACTTCTAGTAGCTAGGCTAGCTAGTAGACTAGCTAAATATAAGCGGCCATCTGTATACCTTTAAGTGTCCTGTAATGTTTATAATATTACCGAGAGGTCAGAACAGTAATTTAAACAATAACGAAAAATATAAAATGGTTTACCACCATACGTCTATATCGTATAAGTCTATATAAGTACATATGTGAAAAATCTTTTAAAATAAGCTTAGGACTCGTTCGGAGCAGCACCTACTAAGTCCATTTAAGATAAAAGCTAACTTACATATATTACCCATAAATGTCTTCCCATTACCCCTTGGGTTGCTCCTGTGGCGCTCAACTTCGCACCTGCTCATTATTCGCGTAGAGCCTACTTCAAGATTCAAGAATATTCAGAAAACTATTTTTATCAAATATCGAAATAACACACGTACAGACAGAACTCTAAATGAGATTCATCTTCTACAATGCAATGTAACTATTATCTAGGTTTAGTTACTGTTTTATTAGTATAATAACATAGATGTTATAGGAACGGAAGAATGTTGGGAATCGATGAGTACGTGTTTATTCTCAGTACGTTGTCGTTCCGGGGTCGAGTTGCCGCGATGTCTGCGTCAGCTTCGATAACGACCGAGAAAATCGCACGAGGTTACTGAATAAACTCGGTTCGATTTCAAATAGTATAATATTACAGGTTATGACGGTGGGCATACAATAAAGTCGTAAAAGAGTTGACGATTTTTTCGATACTAGAATCTGTATGCACTCAACTGTGAACAATGTCAATTATATATTTTGTTGGAAAATCTGATTAAATTAATTTTAGAATAAACAATCCTCATTTTTTTTCAAATACCATTTCCATAGCTAGGCTATTTTTATGTCTTAAAAAATTATAAAATTGTCCCTGGAATTAAATAAACAAAAGACAAATCGTGTTATATCTACTAACATTAATTCATATCAAAAATTTTAATCTGGCTTCTTATATTAATTTAGTTTTAATTAAGGTCTTTTATCATATTATCCGCATCTAGAGGTCAGGTTATTATATGAATTAAAATATTTTAACAAGACTAGAACAGACATAATGGCACATTACGGTTGTTTAGTATTAGAAGTGGACTCATGTTTTAACTAGGTGACAAGTAGAAGTGCTTATTAGGGTAGTCCGGTGAAGCTGTTAAGACCTTGCTAGGTCAATAGCGTAGTCAGTTCGAAAAAAAAAGTGCTTATTAGGTGTAGAATAAAGTTGTTTATTTTTAACAATCGTAAACATTCTCCACGCGTTTGGTAAAATAGGTGTCTTTGTTTTTATCCTTTAAACATCTTTGAGATGAAACTAACAAAAAGTGGTAGTCTTTCTCCAGGAAGCACCACCACATATATTTCTACGCAAAGTTTGAAGGGCATCTTTGACAACATATACTGACACATGAGGTATTTCGATTGAGTCTTCAAATGTATTGGCCTCAGAAGTCTGGTTCTATTGACATATCTATAGATTGTAGTGACCACTTAACATCAAGCAAACTGCATTTCTGTTTATTATTTTACAATATATAACAGTTCCTACGATTAAACATAGTGTATATAATGTATATAAGTATATATAACATTTTGATACAATTGCACTGACATTTAGCATAGAAGTACCCTGGTACGTGGAGAAGAACCTAGGCTACTTTAATCGATATACTAAAAAATACGCAAAGACACAATAAGAAACGAGTTTATTTTTAAAATAAACAGTTCCTTGGTGTAGTTCCTGCATCTTCTGTCAGAATTGTGTTACCTGATCCGCTACTCTTCACTAGCAAAAACTTAAATCCTGATAAATATTACTCTAAATATGTCTTTTATATTTTAACGTAATGGGCTACAAGCACGTAAGCTAAGATTTTGTGGAAACAATTTTATGAATAGGTTAAGGCTAGGTAAGATAGATTTACAGTGTTTCTTATTGCCCTAAATCTCTAAATGGGATAAAGATAAGAAAATGTATTTTTCTTTGGGATATACTTTACTATAAAAGTGTACGTGTGTTT